>JADRCD010176989.1:0-12236 GCA_019843815.1 Montemys delectorum
GGCAGGAGCATAGCAGCATCCAGGCAGCTAGGAAAAGGGTCTTAAAGCCCACCCCCACAGTGACACGCCTACTCCAACAAGGTCACACTTCCTAATAGTGCCAGTCCTTGGGTCAAGCGTAGTCAAGCCATGGCAGAAGTGGAACGCTGTGGATGCCAGGGACAGCTAACCGTTCTTTAGGATGGTGCCCTCTTCACACTTTACAGCTTACAGTGGCATTCCTGTTCCATAGCACATGTGGTTGCTCACGACAATTGCTATAATTTATTGAGCACTTACATTGTTTGATTTCCGCAAGGCTTCATAGGGATCATACAATTTGATCCTTTCACATCCCCAACATTGCCACCATGGGAAGTGAAACTCAAGAGGACCGGAGCTCTGTACTCAGCTGTGTACAGCTGGCTCTCTGGTTTCTCTTTATTGTAAAGCCATGCTCTCTGCCAGGTCTCTTAGCTTGCAGGTGTTAATCATTGCCTCAAACACCAGACGCCACAGGACAGAATCTCAACAAGTAGTAGCTTGTCTGTCCACATGGGGCCTCGAGTTCTAACCTCCTGGAAACTTTGACGTTGCCACAAATGAGAGCTCACCTTAACTTCACCCAGCCAGTCCTCCCTTTCTGCCTTCTTTCCTTCGGCTCATTTTCCTAAACCAAGATAGCTGGAGCTCCATTGTGTGCCAGGTAGGGCATGGTGCCAGGGCTCCAGAGCTTGAGAGAATGGATGGCTGTCCCCAGAGGCTCACAGATGAATGGGGTGGAGGTGCTGATACAAGGATACAATGTAATGAGAGAGAAACAAGAGCTCAAGGTAAAGCAAAGAGAAAGCTGGACTTGGAAGCAAAGACTATGTACCAGGTCAGAAGCTAGGGAAGGTGGTCCAGTGGACTGAGCATCTACAGCCTGGAGGAGTCTGAGCAAAGTTCATGCTTAAGCTTGTGCCCTGCCCCCAAATCACACACATGGGTCTTTTACTAGCATTCATAGGTATCCTTGGCTACATACAGCCTGTGAACTATATATTGAACTCCCCAGAGACTCTCTGGACCTCGGTTTCCCCATCTGTAAAGTGGGAGTTAAGCCAATGGTGGTGATGCATGTATAGAAGAAAGAAGCCATGTTATAGCCCTTTGTGAGGAGATTTAAAAGAGGCTCTCTATTAGGAGTACTTAACAAAACCATTACTCATTACTTGCCCTCGGTTGCATTGCCTGGAGAGAACTGAGCTGAAATCAGGAAGAGAGGATACCAGGCCAGTGGGAAAGAGAAATGGAGCAGTGTGCATATGGCATGGGGAGGCCCCAGCCTGCTCTGTAGCTGAGATGACTCTCCTGCAACGCAGTGCCACCTGAGGGCCCTGCAAGGATGGCCGAGCTCCTTATCTGTGTATGGTGCTCAACATTCAAATCCAATTCAGGCTCTGCCCAGCCCCAAGGAGTTAGCTGGTTGGATGCAGGAGGCAAAATAGACTCTGGTGGGACAAGCAGGCTTCACCACTGGCTGGAAAGGCCTGGCTTTTCTCAATCTGGCATATAGACCAATGCCAAAGTGGCACCACTACAGCAAAGGGAGAGGGGAGCTCTAGCTGGCGCGCTCTCTCTGACACACACACACACACACACACACACACACACACACACAGACCCTGCACTCTCCAAGAAATCAAGACTCTGGGTTGGTTGATTCGATTTTCTGAGTGTAACAACTGTTGGCCAATAGAGGACAGCAAATACATTTTTTATGATCCTGGGAAGCTCAGTCCAGTCACGTTTTTTCAGGCAGAGAGGCTAGGCTCTGGAGAGGGACAAGGCGTGTCTCAGTTATTCCGATCCTCTTTGGCTAAGAGGGTTGATGGCTTCTCTGACGATTCTGAGGATCCTTGGATAGGAGTGTGGAATGGTGAGCTAGGGAAAGCTTCCTAATGTTGAAACCGAAAGTACATTTTGGGGGTCAGGGTGACAGAACCAGAGGTCAGAGGAACCTTCCTTGCCAGGTGGAATATGTGCCCCTTCGTGCCCCACCCCTATTTCCAGAGTCTGGGGCTGCAAGAGTACGGGTAGATTCGGAAGGAGAAAGCTCAACTTATGTTTAGGTGTGAAGATGGGTTAGTCTGAGAGTAACTCTTCGGAACTGAGTGGAGCGTATCCCTGAAATTTAGACTGGGGGTCTTCCAAGGGACTGCAGTCACCCCATGAAGAGATTTGAGACAGACAAGGAGTGAGGGAAGAGCTGGGGGCGCGGCTAGCTGCCTCTCCTGCTTCTGTGTGTGTGTGTGTGTGTGTGTGTGTGTGTGTGTGTGTGTGTGTGTAGGAGGGGGGTGCTGAAAGTTGGGGGAAGGGCCCAAGGCGATCCCTGCGGCAGGCACCGGGAGTTCCCAAAAGAAGGGGGCAGACCCGAAGGCGAATCTGAATCTTAAGTGGATGCTCCCCCGTTTCAGGCACTCCGGCTGCTTCCACCTCCAGCTCACCGATCCCTGGAATCCTGCCTGCTCCCCACTTCACCACCTCCAACCTCCCAGAGGGAGGCACAGTGGCAGTTTCGTCTCTTGGCACATTAAAAGTGAGGAGTCTTCTCTCTCCCTAGTATGGAGAACCCTAGGATCTCCACCGCAACGGTCGGTCTCAAGTGACGTGGCCGGGCCGCATTTCTAGGAATGCGAGTGACCGCAACTGTATCTGGAGAGGGTTTCTAGGAAGGTATTCCCCACCCACCCACCCAGCCACCCCCATCCATGCAGTCACTGGGGCGGGCGAGCTCGGCTGGAAAGCTCCAGCCTTCTCCACCGCCGGGCTGAGGAGGAGCCGCCCTCCCTCGCAGGGCCAACCCTCGCCCGGCCCTGCCCCCGCCCCCGGTCGGCCACTGGACTGGGGGGAGGGGGCAGGGGCCAGACCGGGGGGGGGGGGCGCCCGGGCAGGGGCGCGGCTTTGTGGCGGGTGCGGAGGCCGGGTACAGCCCCGTGGGCACGGCTCGTGCTTGCTGGAAAGCCTGTCTCTTCCAATGTGGCTGGGGAGGGGGCTGGGTCTCTTTTTGTTTCTAGAAGTCCCCCTTCATCCTCGTTAGCCCCCACGTACCGCCGAGTGGATCGCGTGGAATGGCAGCAGGGCCCCAGGGCGCACTCCACCCCACTCACGCCCTCTGGGACGCCAGAAGGCGCAGCCCCAGGGGGATCCCTGTATCCAGGAGGAGGCGCGGTGAGTGTCCCGGCTCTTCCTGCACAGCTCCCTGCCTCGGGCTGTGGCAGGAAGCGGGGCAGGTGGGTGTCCAGGCCCCGGGGCGTGGGGTGGGGAGGAGCGGCTGTCTGTCGGGCTGGGTGGGTGGGGGCCCGAGCGGGGAGGTGGCAGTGGGGACTCGGGCTCGACTCTTCCCGGGACCCAGCTTGTCTAGGCTGCTACCACCCTGATGGCTGCAGACATCAGACCCCTTCCCCACGTGTGTGAGGCCAGGAGGTGGGACAGGGACAAGGTGGCTCCAACTTCCCTAGTGCTGGGGCTTGGAGATGAACCAGGAGGTAAAAAATCAACCATCCCACCACCACCCCGGAAAACTATTCGAGAAACTGACTAGCTGCATGACCCCGATATCAATGCCACGCAGAGCAAAAGCTGCTGGCTCGCTGCTGCGCCGGACACTCCACGTGCCTCCCGAGGCCAGGCTGGCAGGTCGCTCAAGAAGCAGCTTACTACCCTCCCCTAGACAAAGTTAGGGGACCTCTCCCTCTAGGAGCAACTGGCCTTGGCTGTAGCCTAGCCGGACTGGTGTAAAAGAAATAGATTCAAACTAGGTTTTAGGGTGAGGAAGGATCCGGATGTCTGGGGCTGAGCTGACACTGAGTTTGGGGTGGTTACGAAAAAGATATTTGTTTCAGGTCGGGAGGGTGACGGTTCTGGTTTCTCTTGCTTCCAGTCCCACTAAGGGAAGCGGAGGAATGTGCCGTTCATGTCTTCTGAGGACACATCCATATTTATAATTTATTTTTAGGAGAAGTTGTGAAAAAGGGAGGAGGGGTTAAAATGGGGAGAAAAGGTGTGCTTGCAATGGTGTCTTCTTGGGAACCCAAAGGCTAATTGAGCTATTAAAGATGGAAATAATTTCTCCCCATCTGGAACTTTACCGCAAATTTGACTTTAATGAGACAATTAAAGTATAAACGGAACTTTATTTAGCTGGAGGTGGATGAGATGTCGTGTTTGAGATTTGTGCTTAGTAAAAGGACTTTTCCAGAGCCCTGGTATTTGCTGGAATGTTTTGAGGCTTGATTGTGTGGGACGGATGGCAGAGTTAGACACAGTATCTCCCTCCACAGCAACCCCCTGGCCTTTGGGGAAGATGACCATGGAAGCAAGGAAGCAGGAAGAGGCAGGCATTTTTAGTTACTCTGCCTTTTTCCAAACCCTGTCTCTACAGCAAGGCTGCCCAGAACTGGGAACTGTGAATCCCAAAGGGGCTCACTTCAGAAAAGAGCCTCTGGAGGCTGTGGGCCCAGAATCGGGGTTTTGAGGGCGAGATGAGTTTGTGTTTTATCCAACTGGCCCACAAAGTCCCGCTTTTGGGGTCATCCTAACAGCAAAGGATTCAGGCCTTGGCAGGCGCTGGAGGGAGTATCAACACACCCCCAGGCTACCGATCCCAAACTAAAACCTTTAGAGGCTAAGGAAGGCTGTCTCCTTTGTCAAGGGGAAAGGGGGTTTTGGAGTGGGAGGAGTTGGGAGGGTTTTCTTCTTATCTAGCTCGGTGCCAAATTCTCAGAACCTGCTGTGACCCCTCTACTTGAGAGGCAAAAAGATAGAAGAAGGGGAAGTTCAGGCTTTACACACAGGTTCGAGAAGCCTTTCAGTGAGTGAGACCAGAAGCAACCGGTCGACTATGTGGACCATGTTTCCCAACGTGGAGCCATTAAACACCACTGAGATCATAAACTATAATGCTATGGGACTTTAGCTTTGATCTGTCAAATGAGCAAGAAGCCCACCTTCTTGCTCCTAGAACACCTAGACTTACGGGGATTTGTATTTCTTTCTCCGTGTTGAACAAAGCATTGTGTAAGAAAGTCTGGACAATGAGTTCAAGAGGCAGGCATCTAAGGGAATGCTCCTCTCATTCACCAGAGTGAAAACAGACACACGCATATTCCATATACGCACCCACACACCCTGAGCCTTTTGCAAACTTGAATTTAAATTAAGTGTTCACAGCAGGGGATAGAACGCCTCAATTGCTTTTGAACTGAGTCCTTGGTACCAGATTGAGTGATTTACTCTATGTGGCACATGGACACACAGATGACAGATGACGTTTATCCTGCTTTGGCACACAAGAGAGGCTCCTTACCTTCACAGTCACCTGTTTTCCTCACGAGGCACAATGAGCCCATATTAATTCCAGGAGTCACAGCGGCGCTGTGCTGCGGCTCACCTGTGGGCAATGGGCACACAGTGAGCAGCGAGCGAGCGAGCGAGTGAGCGAGCAGTGTTTGTGCTTTGGGGACTCGCCACTTTGAAGTGGCTACCAGATCCCTCTACCCTCCTAGGTAATCTTACCAAATCAGCCTTTAATAATACTTGTACAAATAGAGTGCTTTCTGTGAATTAGTGAGCCCAGAGCACCAGGTGACATGCTCGGATCATGAGCTGTCGTGGAGATGAGGAAGGTGAAGGTGAAAATTATAAAACTGCTAAAAGTGCAGAAAGTCAAGCAGAATTCAATGTTAAATGTGAACCAATCCCTGCTTTTAAAGTGAGCATGCCCAAAACACAGGGCAGTGTTTACATTCAGCCCTCTGGGTCCACACATATAATTATGAATATATTTAGCAAACTGCCCCTTGCACCCTGCCGTAGCCATAGTTTGCAAGCAGGTAAAGCAGTGTAGCAAGATTATACATCAGCGCTTTGCACTGAGAGGTCACAGTCGTGAAATCAGCAAAGCAGCGCGGATCCTTTTCACATTCTCAGCTACCGCCCTGCTTCCCTCCCCTGCCAATAAGAAAAAACATTCGACAAAAAACTGTTGAATACTCTGAATACATTTAGGCTTTTCTCCCCACGCCTGTGTGTGTGAAATTTCACTAAGCAGTTGCTACTTCCCGCCACTCATGTAGGAGTGTGGATTTAGGAAGGGGTGGGGGAAGCAACTTTGAATTTAGTCCTTTGCAGTATGTGGTCCAGGGGACATTTTCAATAGAAAATATGTCAATAACTTATGACTAGGGGTGAGACAGAAGGGACATGCCCTTCAAAACAAAGTGTACATGCACACCTCAAGCCAAGCGAAGCCGGAAAAGCCCCTGCTTCCCAGCCCCCTCATCTACTGAGAGAAGGGCTGGGGCATTCAGTGGTAGAGTCTTACCAAGGAAAGGCTCTGGTTCATCCTTAGCAGTGGAAATCAGTGAACAAACAAGAAGATTGGGGCTAAGTAAACTTGGTGCTCCCGAGGAAATACATGGCTATTTTAGACAGGAGTCCCCACTTCAAAGCTACTTATTAGAAAGTAGACACAGAGAAGATTGTTCATTAGACTGACTGCTATTGAAATGTTCCTCACCCACTATTCTAACCTAAAGTCCTTCTTGCTTCTTAGATCTGGTACAAGAAAATAAACCCTAGCCATCCTGTCCTGCACAAGCATGCTTTAAATAACCTCAGACTTTTCAGGGTAGATGCTGAAGAGAGAGGGATTGGGAAGACAGAAGCAGCAGACTCTGGGACTCCTCAGTTCTTTCACTTCATACCCGTCCAAACCCCAGGCACCTTGTAGTCCCTTTCCAGAGCTGCCAGTGTTCTGCCATGGCCTTCACAGAATCCATAGTTGTAGGGACATGGGCAGGTATTGATACAGTTTCTGGTCTTCCATCGTTTTCCTCATAGAGGACTCACAAAGTGCACTTTACTGGGTTTCATGCACTGTGGCAGAAAAGGGACACCCTGGAGAACACAAAGGTCCAGGGAGAGCCGGTGTAAGGCCGCAGGCACATGCAAGCCCCTTCTGAGGACGGAGACCAGGCAGGGAGAAAAAGCCATGCTAGTGCAGGCTGAGCAGAGCTGCTGAGTTTCAGTGTGCTGTCAGAGTTTTGAGCAAATGGGGCTCTTTTGCTAGTATCATCCATGAGAGCTGTGCCTGGAGCCTGTTGACATCAGTACCCAAGACAGTGTAAACCACTGCCAACTGAGGCCCAGACACGGCCTTATTGCTATGACTAGAGCCCAAACAAGTTCCAGATAGTGGCCTGGAGGTCTTTTCGCCTGGGGTCTGCATAGAAGCAGCTTAGTGAGAAAGTTGATGTTTGACCCCTCAGGGCAGCCTTCCCAGAGATCCTGCCTGGTGAACACACACAGGGTTCTAGAAAATTCCAGGGCAGAGTGTGCTTTTGTAGCCAAGTAGTCCTCATAGGACTAGGATTCTTCATTTTGGGGTGGCTGAGGGGTGGGGTGCCCTATATCCCATCTCAGCTACCATGGAATTCTTTGCCAATCTCTCCAAAAGCCAGGCAGCCTGCTACACTCTTGGGAGCTGAGAGCTGTGGGCCTAGAAGTAGGGAGAAGGTTACAGGGCATTTGAGGATCTGGAGGGAGGACCAAGTGAACCAAGAAAAGGAGTAACACCTACGATGCCTGGATATAGTCTGAGTATGAGGCCTGAGTGTGTATTCTAACCTAAATCCTGCAGGGAAGGGGTGTCTGTGGCCTGCTGAGCCTTGGCAGAGACACCTACTCTGAGAAGCTGGGCCCAGCCCTGAATCAGCCAAACCCCTGGGACTCTCATTGGCCTTGGTAATTGAACTCCAGGCCTCCAGATGGCCTTGTGTACTCCTCATTGCATCTCAGCATCAAAGGATCCAACCAGGGGCTCATAAGCCAGGCCATATTTAGCCTCAGGTTCACCCAGAGAATATTTTAGGTGCTGCCTGAAAGGAGAGCTGTGGGCCGAGAGTTGCTGGCTGTCACATGGTAGTAACGGAATGGCACTCTCACCGGTGGGCCCAGACGCCTGGAGCCTGCACCAGAGTTTTAGGGCCACCCAGTCGTGTGTGCTGGGAATGTGCTGGGAAGGCCTCTCCCCAGCTTGTGGTGAATATGTACTTCCATTCAGCTCAGTGGATGCTTTAGGCTGGCTCTTCTCTGAGATGGCCCAGTGTGATGTATCACATTACTGAAGACCCCTGGGGTGCTAGCTGGCCTGGTGGGCACCCCTGCGTAGAAACTGCCAACTTAGAAACTGACATTGCCTTGGATTCTTTCTTACCCAGACCTTAATGGCCAGACCCCAAGTGGGTATGTGAACCTTCACAGTGCCTTTGCCCATGAGCTTTAAACACCCAGTGATACTTCCCTGAGGCTTCAGTCAACCACGGAACCAGCCACTCATCTCGAAGGCAGCTTCTCACTCCCCCACAATGCAGGAAGGAAGGCCCTGATGGGTCACTTGTTCTCAATGCTGATCAACAAGGACCAGGAATGAATATGTGGTGTTGGGGGGAAGGGGCTGGCCCCTGTGTGCCCTTGGCTTTAGGACATTGTTGACATGATCAAGTCTGGAGCCTGCTCTGGAACCAGCACTTGGATTCACGTGTCTGTATGGGAGCTTCTACCTAGAGACACATGCAGCCAGCTGCTGTAAAGACGGGGATGTTCCTCAGAGACTGCCTAGTGCCCCCCCCCCCCCCCCCCCCGCAAAGGTTTACTTGTCTCAAGTTTGCTTTAACTTTCTGCATTTCTTTTCCTCTTTAGTTTTGGCTTTCGGGGCCTCTGGGAGCCTTCAGTTCCTGCCAGCTGATTGGTTACCGCAGGGAAAATGAGGGACTTTTGGGGGCAGATGTGTTTCCATTCCGCTATCATAATGCCCCTAAAAATCCTTATTGCTCTTGCAGTATTCCTCGGGGGTCCTTGGGCCAGGAGCTGCCTGCAACTCCAGGAGAGAGAGTTCCCTGAGCCCTCTGCTCCCAGCTGCTTAGGCTCTGGGGTCCATCTCCCTCACCGTGCTCAAAACCTGTGGAAAATAAAAAGATGACACACGAGGCCTCTTGCTAAGTGTGCTCTTTGCCCTCCAGAGGGAAAGGGATGGCACTCAGGCTGGGGAAGGCTGGCTGTGGCTGCCATCTACCCTTGCTCCTGGGGATGTAGGGAGGCAGAAACAGTAAGGGAGAAACCAGAGTTACCAGTTTGACAGGCCTAGTCCCTCCAGGGCCTCTAGGATCTTCACTCTAGCAGGGAGTCCTGGGCAGTCCTCCCCTGCCAACTCCCAGGAAAAAAGACACTTTTCTCACTCTCTGCTTCAGTTTCTCATCTTGCCAAGGGAGGGCCTGTGTGCTCCCTGAACTAGCCTAAGAGTTTCTTGGGCATAGCCAAGGGTGTAATTGGATTAAGGTTACAAACTTTAACGGTGCTCGAAGGAGTGGAGAAGTCAGTGCCTACAATATTAATTAGCATTAGCACTGATGTTTACTAATACATGCAAAGTACTCAGAGCAGAGGATTTAGAAGCCACAACTCAGCTGCAAGCATGAGTTTCTGGAAGCAGCATGTCCTGACTAAGCACTGAGCTTGAGCTGTGTCACTACTGGAAGTGACTCCATCTCTCTGAGCCTCACAACTGGAACCCATGGCTTAGAATAGAACAGCTCCCACTCTCTCCTACGTATCCACCAGGGGATTTTCAGTAAACTGTGACTGCAGTTATTAACTATGCTAATAGGCATTTCTTTGCATGGTAAATTTTTACTTATGGCAGCTGGTTTGTTTCCATTTAAGGGGGGAATATTTCACATGAATTTAAATTTCTTAAAAATGAGAGGCTTTCTTTTTCTCACTTCAACCCCTTCTTTTCTCTTTCCCTTTGTTTGTTTCTTGCTTGCTTGCTTTGACAGTGTCTCACTTTGTAGCTTTGGTTGGCCTGGACTTCGCTATATAGACCAGACCCACGTCTGCCTCCCAAGTGTGCCGCCACACCTGGAGAGAGAGTGGGTTTCTTGAAAGAAAACTATAAAACACTGTGCAGAGGCAAAGAGACAGAAACCAACAGGATGGTTTGTAAAGTGTCCTAGCTCAACTTTTAAAATTCCTGTTTCCCGCCTGAGAAGGTTGGTGTGGGGAAGCTGGAGGGCATAGCTGGCATTCATACTCACCGAAACTCCAACTGTGAGCCTCACAGTAAGGTACAACCACTTGAGGCTCACCATCCCCAGAGGCTGCCCCTGCCTGTCCTTGGTGGACATAACCTGGTGCTTCTTTCTTGGTTAGACTCCTTTCCTCAGTTTTCTCTGGGAAATGGAGAGGTTCAAAGCTCTAGGACAGGCCACCATAAGTACCCCTGGTTAAGGAGCCACCACACAAGGTTTCATGGACAGGGCACCAGGATAGGCGGGGCCACCATACTACTCTTGGCCTTGAAGGGCACCAGTTCAAAGGGCTCCAGCGTGCTAGGTTGAGTGCCAGCTCCTAGCCAGTACACCCAGGGAGGTGGAAAGGGAAGCAGCAGGCCCCAGCAAGGGGCCAGCTCTGGTTGCACTTTATGCTGTGTCATGGGGTGAGGGTGCCAGAGGGCTGGCCAGCAGACAGCTGCCAGCCCCGCTGCCAGAGCATAACCTGCCCCCACTCTACAAGTCTGCCAGAATAGGGTTGGGCCCTAGGGGCACCCCTTACATCTCTTTCCACCCACACATTGGGGAGAACTTTTAGGACTTTTTTTTTGCTGTAGCCTAAATTGGACTTGAACTCGCAGAAACCTCTGTTTTCGGCTCTGAGGTAGTGGCCTACGGCACCATGCCTTGCTACTAAAACTAGTAAACTAGTTTTTGTGCCACTTGTCCCTCTGTGAATCTCTGTCTTTCTCTGTGTGCACCTCTGTGTGTGTGTGTGTCTTTGGGTGTGTGTGTCTCTCTCTCTCTGTCTCTCTGTCTCTCTCTCTCCCCCCTCCCTCTCTCTCTCTGCCCCACCCTTGGACATCATCTATTCTTTTTTTTTAAAGGCATGGTCTCTAATTGAACCTGGATATCACTGATCACCTGGACTACTGTCTAGCAGGCTCCAAGGCTTCTCCAGTCTTCATCTCCACAGTACAGGGTTACAAAGACGTACCCAGACACCAGACTGCTTTTTCTATGGGTTCTGGAGGCAAGCACTTTACCAACATATGAATTCTCAAGGCAAACTCTTTACCAACTAAACTATCTCTCCAGCCCTAAGACACACTTTTAAGCCACATGGACTTGAATTTTAGAGGTTGTGATTGGTTCTGGATCAAGCCAGATAGACCCTCCTACCCCAACTCCTAACCTCCTTCCCTCTGTCTCTCCTTCTCCTTCCTTGGGCAAATGTCTGCTGAGGGCCCTGTATGCCAGGCACAGTGTCAAGTGTGGAGGTCCAATACTGTGTGAGATACAGCCCCGACTAAAGGTTTTTTAGTTTAAGGGGACAAGATGGACAAGAAAGCAGAAGAGTGGGTAACCCGTGTGTGGGCAAATACTCCGTGCTGAATACTCAGTGTCCGGCGTTTCAGTGACATGAAAACATGGGCAGCCGCAGGTGTGGTTGACACTCCTGTAACCCCAGCACTCAGAAGGCAGAAACAGAAGGATGGTCTTTGAGTTCAAGACCAGTCTCGTCTAGGTAGCAAGTTCCAGGCCAGCTGGGACACAGCAAGATCCTGTCTCAAACAAAACACACCCAGTAACCACAGAGGAAACAGACACGTATCTGATTGTTCTAGATGTGAATTATCTGATTGTTCTAGATGTGAATTGGGACTCTTCTAGGGACAGATTTACAATCTCTAGCATGCGATAATGCTTTTTGTTCCTCGGTTTCTCTATCTGTAAGTACTAGAAAGACAAAGGTGGGGTGGCAGTGGGAATGAGGTAAGTAAGGATGGACAGTAAGGTGCTCCATGGGAGCCTTGGCTTCCAGCATAGTCATTTACACAGATTAGCATTTGTCTTAGTCAGGGTTTCTTTTCCTGCACAAACATCATGACCAAGAAGCCAGTTGGGGAGGAAAGGGTTTATTGAGCTTACTTCCATGTTGTTGTTGATCACCAAAGGAAGTTAGGACTGGAACTCAAGCAGGTCAGGAAGCAGGAGCTGATGCAGAGGCCATGGAGAGATGTTCCTTACTGGCTTGCTTCCCCTGGCTTGCTCAGCCTGCTTTCTTATAGACCCAAGACTTCCAGCCCAGGGATGGCACCACCCACAAGGGGCTCTACCCCCTAGATCACTAATTGAGAAAATGCCCCACAGCTGGATCTC
>JADRCD010176990.1:0-12500 GCA_019843815.1 Montemys delectorum
CTGCCTCTGCCTCTGCCTCTGCCTCTGCCTCTGCCTCTGCCTCTGCCTCTGTCTCTGCCTCTCGTGTGCCACTATGCCTGGCATATCAATTGCATTTTAATGTACAAGAAACAGAAAATAAGATCCAGAAAAGTGGATTTTATTAATAGGAGAAATCCAAGATAACCTAAAACATCCTGATAATACTCTACTTGTAGTTTGAAAGGCCCAGGATCATATGGGCAATGTTCTTCGTGTTGATCCCATCAAACACTAAATAAAATTCCATCGTAATATTCTTGCTGGCTTGTATTGTTGATAAATCCCTGCTCTTTGGAAAACTTGGCTCTTGTTCATGTAATGATGACAATTAGGTAAGCTTCTAAGAAGGAGGAGAAGGAAGAAGAGGAGGAGCCGGGAAAGGGGGCAGATGTTTCTTGTTCCCTCGAATATCAAGTTCTAGATACATCTCAGGAACTGTAGTCACTGCCCTGTGAAGAGTCGATGAGTACCATAGATTAGAAGCCAGAAACAATCCCTTGTATGCATAGATGCTTGACTGACTACAAAGAGCCACTACAGGATTCTGAGAAAGCATAGCTCCCCAGTAAACAGTCCTGGAATACTGGCGGTTCATGATGATGAGCTGAATCATGTTTTCCTATTAATGCCACCGAAAACAGTCAATTCTAGATACACTCCAGATCCACATGTGAAGCTCTGCAGTGTACAATGTACAATGCAAGGTTATCTTCATGACCCGCACAGGGCAGAGATGTTTGCCACAAGAGCAGAGCTGGAGCTGTATCAAAACCAAGATCTTCCATTCATCAAAAGGGATTACAAGAAGTGGGAAGGGTGGATTGAATGCAAACGATGACATTTTGAATGAATGCATTTACTCAAACCTGGGGGGAAAACAAAAACAAAAACAAAACAGACAAACAAAGAAAAAACCATGTCAAGCTAAACACCAGTGGTCAACCTACAAGACAAAACACCAACTTCCATAAAATACTGAGTGGGGGTGGGGGGAGATGGGCATGGATTGAGCATGGAACTTCTGTTTGCTGATGTGAACAGAAAATATGAAGTTTACTGTTTAGGGAAAATTTTAATATGTGCTACATGCTTTACTATACACTGTGTTAATTAGAGGATGGAAAGAGGGAGAGGGAGGGAGAGATAGAAAGACTGAGACAGAGACACAGAAAGGAACCCATGATCTGGCAGAATAGTAACAATGGAATAGAGCTATCAGTCTGTTACTTATACTTACTCAGGGAGATCTGGTATGCTTTCGGTTTTCTGTTATTTATTGCTCACTCCGTTCAGTTTTTATGACATTGTCATTAAGAGATGATTATGATGTCTTGAATCTGAGATAAGCTTGTGTCTTTAAAGGCGAGGAATTTTTTAAACACGTGTAAGGACAGAATCAAGCTTTTAGCTGCTCCATCACCTGATGAACAGATAATGAAAATAAGGTGTATAAAGGGAACAGATACGCTCATTAGGACAGACACAGCTGCTTAGAAAATCTTTGGTCATGTTGAGAAAGAGACTACAGAAAACATCACCTTCCGATGATCCTCCAGAATGACCCTGGTCTCCATGGAAAGGCACTGAGGAAACTGAGCCCTATTCCAAGGCCATGACTTTCTGAAGTTAAATGGGTGGGGGGTAACTGCAGGAAAAAAAAACAGAAAAATAGAAAACTCCAGCAGATACCCATTTCTGCACTGGGCAGCAGCATCTCCAGTCACCCCTTTGATTTAATGTGGAAACCTAGTTTACAAGAAGACAGCTTTTACAGAACAGCAGAATTTGCAAGAAAATACATATAAAAATATCTACTTCCACTTTATTTGAACCACCCTCATTTTACCTTCAATAAACATATTCATGCAGAAAACTGATATATTGAAAGCATAAAGCTTATATACTACTAAATAAAAATACTGTACAACTAGCATTCTGTCATACAAATAATAACCAAGTAAGTCTCAGGGCCAGACAGTGAGCACAAACTATGCCAATCAGGAGGCTTCTTCACTAGCTCTTTCCATTTTCTCCTTACAATATGTCTCTACTGTACAAATAATCAAGATGTAAGACAGCAACCTCAAAGATCCAAGTAAATGCTTATTGTGTGTGAAGCATGTAATGTCCCTTCAATGTTCAGTTTTCTCTGTTTCATTTAAATGTAATCCAGGCATAAATAAATCAGTGTCTACAAAATAGATTTTTTTCTAAAAATTAAGTGTTCTAAAAGGTAAGTTTTCTGTAGAAGCATGACTGTAATAAGCAGCACCTTTGCTGGTGTGATTAACGGCCAATATCATGGCAAAAATATCTAATTTGTAAAAAGAAAAGAAGTAGTAATTGACCCCAGAGCCAAAGGTATAGCCCTCAAGTAGTCCTGGCAGGAAAGGCTACGAACCACAGCCTGGTTACCAGTTGCTAATACATCTGCATCCGAATATTAACACACTAAAATCAGTAACAGAAAGTTTCTCTCTGAGGTACCAATGTAAGCAGATTTATTTACAAAAGCAAGCATTCCCCAACTGGCATACATATTTAGAAATAGTTAAAATTCTTCCAAAGAAGTGTTTGAGTTAATCCTGCTGCACTTTCCCTGGTGGATGCACCTCCTCTCTGGGAACACCAGTGACTGAGATAAAGCTCCATTTCAGGCTTGTGATCCCTCGTTGTGGGGTTCATTCTTTTGAGCTGGCCCAGATCAGCGCTGCGCTGCACTTCACAGAAATTGCACATTTTGTTGCTTAGTGGCTTGAAATAGTTTTGTGGCATCCTGTCACATAGTAAAAACCAAACTCTATATGTCTTAAATTTAATGGCATAAAGTTAGAACAATAACTATGGCTCATGCCTATAAAAATCAATGCCTGGCTGACAGCATATGCGAAGACTAACAATGATCTCATGTATCAAGTAACGCTGGGACACTGGGATAAATGCCTAAGAAAACAGCTACACTCGTCATGTAAATAAGCAGGAAAAGGGGATCATGTATAGAAATAAATCAATTTTCATTCTCTGCTCAGAGGTCTCATATGCAAGATGATTATTGTGCCCCAGTGTAGGGGAATGCCAGGGCTAATAAGTGGGAGAGGGTCGGTGCCAGGCATGGGGAGGGGGGAGGCAACAGGGGTTTGTTCTTGTTGTTTTTGTGTGTTTGTTTGTTTGTTTTTTGGAGGGGATACTGGGAAGGGAGAAATTTACATGTAAATAAAGAAAATATCTAATAAAAAAAGAGAGAAAAAAAAGAAAAGAAAATGAGTTGCAGGCTGCAGTTAACCCTGTACTGACCGTGGGTTTGTGTCAAGGCCACATTTGCAACCCCATGATTATATGAGAAGCATACCTAAATATGTTGATAGATGTAGATTCTTATGAATCACCTTAAATCACTCTTGTGTATGGAATATGAATTTTCGAGGCATTTAAGGTAAGACCTTTCAAAGCTATTTAAGGCAATGATTGACTTCAGCCACAGATTTAAACTTAATTCTACATGCCTCCACGGTAACCTCGGGATTCCCGAACTTTCTACAACAACATGATGGGGGAGATATCTTAATTATCACAAAGGTATCACAAAAATGTAAAATCCAAAAAGATTGATTTCAATTTGAAGAGCAGTCGGTACTTTACCTGCAAAATATGGAGGTCTTTTGAAGGCTGAGCACTGTCTACGTTATTTAAATGACTTGATTGAAAATATGAAGCCTTTTTTTCCTGTTGAACTCATAAACATCATTTCACTATCAGGACAACAACTCGTCATTGTGACAGCAGACCCTGTCTTGGCAGGACACGAGAGAGCTCTGAGGATTCATGCTCAGGTACACCCCACTGTGAGCCTAGACAAGGATTCCATTCAGATACACATTGTGTTTCTTTGTATGAGTTTTCTGCTCACAAGGTGGATGGTGAGTGCATGCACAGATACTGCTTGTCATTTCACGGTGCCTCAGTTTCCCCATCTATGAAATTTTGTCAGAAATGGCCATCTGGCATCCTTCCTCAGAGCTGTAAACTCGGGCTTTTAAAACCCAATTTTGACTGGGCACTGGCAGCGCATGCCTTTAATCCCAGCACTTGGGTGGTAGAGGCAGGTGGATTTCTGAGTTTGAGGCCAGCCTGGTCTACAGAGTGAGTTCCAGGACAGCCAGGATTATACGGAGAATCCCTGTCTCGAACAACCAAACTAAAGTGAAGGACAGGCCTTAAAGTGGGGGAGGAAAGGGAGCTGTGATTGCTGTTTTCTCTTCATCCCTGGTTACCTTTTCCACCCACTCCTAAAGTGGGATCACGATGGGGAAGCAAAGAATCAGGGGAAAATAAACAGAACATCCAAGGGACTTGAGTGATCCTAGGTCCTGTAAAGGAAGGGGAGGAATATACTTTTCCTAGCTTCCGAACCCTCTTCCTGGGAAAACAGTCAGGAAACTGGTCAGCAACTCTGTTGTTGCTCTTCCTCCATCTGCAGATGGCTAGGGAAAGTGGAGGAAGAGAACACGCTACATTCAATGGGGAGGGATGGCAAAAGGTGTTCTCTTTACACTTCTGGGTTCTTCATGGTTTCTCTCCTGGGAGGAGAGGAGGCAGGGCTTTCCAGGATGACATAAGTTAGAAACACAATAAAACTATCCCAGCCACAGCTGGGTTGTTATTGAAATAAGACCCCAGCCCAGAAGGGTTTAAATGCACAATATCATCCATGAAGGGATTTGCTGCACCAGACATTTTGCTAGGTCTTTTAAAAACTGACCTAATGTGTTAATATTGAAAATAGATGTGTGTCATTTGAGAGTGAGTATAAAATACTACGTGTATTAAATTAATAATGTTTCATTACTCTCCCATCACAGAATCATTATTTTAAATAACCATATTTCATTCCAGTGGACAGAGTGTAAATGAGTATGTATTTTTATGTAAAGTGGACCTGCATCATTATTTATTCATGAGCTTTAAAAGGATCATTATTTTTGACAGACAGCTCCTGTCAAAAGATTTATGCATAAGAGCTCATGTTTCCCCACAATAATCATCAATCAATAAACTTTAGAACTTGGTACTTAAAATTCAGTGTTAGAGAGATGCACATTTTGTTCTAATTAAACATGTGTTTGCATTTGGAAAATAAACTGCAACCTTGGTTCAATTATATATAATCAGAAATATCAATATTACATATTCAGGGTGAGTCATGCTTTCAGTTTGGGGATGTGTCTGGATACATTTTAAGCGATTGCTTTGTTGTCCTACACCACACTCTTTGTGAGTGTGTCCCTGCAGGGCAGGAAGGGAAACTTAAGAGAGCTGACTTCTAACACAGTAATTGGTTATTACTGATGGCAGTTCTCAAAGCAAGGATGCCATTCTTTGCTGCTACCAGCCTGATTTTCAGGGAACTGAAAGGGCAAAGAACCAGTCACCTAGAACTCCAGAAAAACTGTGTGGCTTTCAGTATGGGATAGGGGGCCAGTTCAGGAGCAGAGGTGAGATGAGACAGATGTATGATGCAAAGTTGTTGCTCAGAGGACAACCATGAAGCCCTTGGGCCGCCCCCTCCCCCAGCTTCCTGCACTCCCCAGAGGAAAGAACTGAGAGGTTCCCATCACATAGGACAAGCTGTTCTCTTGGAAAGAACCTGCTGCTCTCAGACCAGCCATCTACAGGGGAGAGAGTTTTCCAAGCTTATCTGCTATGCTCCTTTGAAGACTTTGAATCTAAGAACCTGAATTAAATAGATCATGCTCCATTGCAAAGTCTGTCTTCATCTCTAGGTTTCTAGAGTTTATATTATCCACTACTTGGATGTATCACTTGACTATCAAACACTCAACACATAGGCTCCCTTCCCAGGCCCTGGAAGCAGAAAGGCCACATCTGCTTCTCTGGCTGTCTAGATTGAAGCACAGACAGGGAAAAAGAACTGTAGCACAGGGGACATATAATCTTTGTCTGGGAGTTATACAACCCTTGTCACCAGGGCCAGTTTTTCTTTTTCTTTTAAACTGACTATATAACTATAATTGAGAACAAAATGTCAGGCTTCATGGGAAGACTTGGAAAGAGAGGCAGGGGACTGTGAGGAGTATGAGGGGACCAGAGAGGAGCAAGGGACAGCTGAGATATGTGACACCTTCAGACAATTCTAGGAATCATGGCACCTGTATATTTTCATTAAAAACACAACCTTGGGGGGCCAGTGAAATGCTTCAGAGGGTTAAGATACTTAATACCAAGCCTGAGGATCTGAGATGCTTCTGGGAAAGCCAGTTTATAGAGAGAACCAACTCCACAGGTTGTCTTCCAATTTCTACATACCCATGCAAACACACCCACACACGCACACGTGCACGCACACGCATGCACACACACACACACACACACACACACACACACACCAGCAGCAGCAGCACCATCATCATCAATAATAATGATAATGATAAATGTAAAATTACTAAAATTTATCTTTTCAAGTTGTACACAGTCTTTCCCTCTTGGAAATAGTTTAAGAACAGATGAAAGAGTAAATTCTATTACTTAGAGCTTCCAAATTCCTAAACAGGGCAGAATTAGTAAGTAACAGAGGAAGAGAAGGAGAATGTAAAGCTTATGTCAATGCAAGCTAAACAATTGTGTAACAACCTGCAAGTGCGCCATGGAGAAGGCAGCCATAATTGGGACATCAGTGACTTAAATGAAAACGTGTGTGAAAAATATCCTCATTGCAGATTGTCTGAGAGACCAAGAGCTGGGTGTTTATTTTCATAAGCAAACATTTAAAAGTATCTTTAAGGGGAAATGAAAATAGGAATCTGCTACAAATGTACACTGCTGAAGAGGAAATAGCTAAAGAGTACTGGAGGATACACGGAGAGAGGAGGAGGAAGAGGAAGGAGACAAGGGGGAGGAGGAGAGAGGAGGAAGATCAAGGAGAGGAGGAGGAGGAGGAGGAAGAGCAAGGAGAGAAGGAGGAGGAGAAGGGAGGAGGAGGAGCTAGAAGAGAAGGTGGAGGAAGGAGGAGCAAGGAGGGGGGAGTTCAGAGGCATATTGGAGCTGTGGATACTGTCTGCAGAGAAGGAAAGCCAATTTTGAATTTAATAGATGCCTTTCAACATATAAAAGCACATTCATCTATTTATATGGCAGAAAGAATATCCCAATACTTATAATCATATAAAATTAAACCTTGTTACTTTTGTATGCAGCTGGCATTTTTATTGCAAAATATGTTACTGAGATGTTCATTTTAATTCATGATTACTTGTAAAATTTTATATGTATATATATGTATATATATATACATATATATGTATACACACACACACACACACACACACACACACACACACACACACACACATTACTTTCTGGATAGATTTCCAGGAGACAGATTGCAATTTTACAAGACTTTAAAAGATAAGCATATACCAAATCAATATGGAGAAACAGAAGCTGTCAAGCTTAGATGCTTGGGAACCTAGTCACCTGCAGGTTACAGGTCAAGGGAACCTAGTCATCTGGGGTTCACAGGCCAAACTGACCTCCTTCTTCTCCGAAAGAGAGCTATTGAACCTAAGGTTTTCTAAATCCTGGAGAATCACAATTCAGAGACTCTGGAATCTTCTGTTTGTCAGTAAAAGGAAGGGCTGGTCATTGATTGGCCAATATTTTTGTAAGTATAGAAAACACCATGTCCATTGGGGTCAGCATATACAATTAAATCCTATTAATTATTTTGTATTTATGTATAAATCTTTGTACTTTTGACAATGTTCAAGGTATTAAGCTATCATTTCATTGAATTTAGACGGCTTTCTTTTCTTCCTACACAAATTTTAGTCATATGCATCCTCAATAGTTTTTGTAGTTTTAGAGTGGAGTGGAGAGGTACAAATACCTTCCCAACAATCTGAGTGTTTCAACCATTTGCCAATCCTGCATCCTCACACACTAGAAGTATAATTTAAGAACCCTGTAAATGCCTGAAACTCTCAGTGGTACCTAAATTCCTACATGTAGTGTTTGCTCAAGCCTCATCACACAGTCCTGGCATTCTTTGGTTTGTGAGCTTAAAGTTAAGAAACCAGGTAGCAATAATCCCTCTCTCTCTCCCTCTCTCTCCCTCTCTCTCTCTCTCTCTCTCTCTCTCTCTCTCTCTCTCTCTCTCTCTGTGTGTGTGTGTGTGTGTGTGTGTGTGTGTGTCCATCTCCACTTCTTTTTCTCTCTCCCTTTCTTCTGCAGTATTGAGACTTGAATCTAAAGTCTTGTACATCCTAGGCAAGTGCCCACTAAGCCCATTTATTCATTCGTTCACTTGCTCATCCATTTGCTCATTATGTCTTATTTTGACACAGTCTCCCTAAAGTGCACACACACACACACACACACACACACACACACACACAGACAGACAAACAGACAGACAGACAGACAGACAGACACACACACACACACACACACACACACACACACACACACACACAAACACATTTGGAATTCATCTAGTAGCCCTGGCAGGCTGGACACTTGTAATACTCGTGCCTCAGCCTCCCTGGATAATTTCCTTCTCCACAATGTGATGAGAAGATAGAGTCATATTCTCTTCCTCCCTACTAAATTGATATCATTTGACACTTTATTTAAGGAAAGGTTTTTTCCTTTTTTTTTTTTTTTTTTTTTAGCTTCTCATTGGCATATTCAAACTGCTAGTATCGCTACTGGCCACTCATGAGCTGCAGGGCCATAATTAAGAAAAATGAGACTTAGTTGAACACAAGTACTGTGCTTCTATGGCAGTAGCCCTGATGACCAATTGCTGTATGAAGTGACTACTAGTGAGTAGCACATACAGCATGAATACGTTGAACAAAACATGATTCCTGTCCTAGGAGCACAGAGCAAAGCTTCATGGGATTTCATGTGATACATAAAATGGCATACAAGTCAACATATAAGAATATTTAGCTGTGGATGTCAACCTTATAAATGCCACAGCCCTTTAACAAAGTTTCTCATGTTGTGGTGGCCCCCCAACCATAACTTTATCTTTGTTGGTGCTTCCATAACTGTAATTTTGCTACTGTTATGAATCATAATGTTAATATTTGTGTTTTCTGATATTAGACAAACCCTGCGAAAGAGTTATTTGACTCTCTCCTCCCCAATTGTGACCCACAAGTTGAGAATTACTGATTTAAAGTATCTTTTGAACTTGTCGCGTAATATTGTTCTACTGCAGTTCATTGTAAATAACTGAAACATCAGAACTCAAAACTGAAGATAAATGTACACACTGAAATACTATACACACTGAATATACTACATACACTGTGCATACTGCACACACTACACATAGTGCACACACTGCACATACTGTACACACTGCACACTGCATGCACTGTATACACCGCACATAGTATACATGCCAACACTGCACACACTGTAAATGCTGCAATACTGTACACACTATACATACCACACATGCTATATACACTGCACACACTCTACATGCTGCATGTGCTGCATTCACTGAACACGTGGCACACACTGTACATACTGCACATGCTGCACATATTGTACACATTGTACACACCGTACACTGTATATAGTGCACACACTACATACACTGCATACACTGGACATTTCTATACACATTGAACACACTGTACATACCGCACACACCATACACACTGTATACACTGCACAAACCGCATACACTGTATACACTACACATACTGTATCACTGCAGAAACAATACATGCTGCACACACTGCACACATTGCACATCCTATATATGCTATGCACACTGCACACACTGCACACACTATATGTGCTATGCATGCTGCACACACTGCACACACACAATATATATATATATATGCACACTGCACACACTGCACAAACTATATATGCTATGCACACTGCACACACTGCACACACTGCACAAACTATATATGCTATGCACACTGCATACCCTGTACAAACTATATATGCTATGCATACACTGCACAAACTATATATGCTATGCATACTGCACACACTGCACAAACTATATATGCTATGCACGCTGCACACACTGCACACACTGTGTACTTTTGTTTTGTGTTCACTCTTACTCATTTCCTCAGGCTTTGCTTGCAAATAATTCTTTTAAACTTTAAAATAGGACATATGTTTAAAAAATACCCTTAAAATGATTGTACACTTAGTTTTAGGTACATATTTGTGCAAAATACTATGCTTTTGGAAATGCCACAGAAATAAAAAGTGGAATATTGCCAATAACCCCTCCTGTGCCTCTTCCCAGTCACTTCGCTCTGTTTTTCCCCCAAAGAAATTATTCATCTGAGGTCTATGATCACAAATGATTTCATCTGTTTCTTTTTAACTTTTACTAGATGAGTTCTCATAGAATACGTCCTAGCCCTAACTTCTTTCACTCAACCTTGTATTTGGGAGCTTAATGCAGGTTGTGAGGTACAGGACACATGTGTTCATTTTTATTGCTCAGAACTCTTCCATTGTGCAGCTAAATGGTAATTTCATCCCATTAACAGTAGCATCTGGGTGGCTTCCCATTGTGTGCTATTATCAGAGTGGTACTATGCACATCCATGTCTGTTGGGAACACAGGGTACCTTTGTCTCAGATATATACCTCAAAGGTGAATTGCTGGATGACAGGGTGTATAATTTTCATCATTAAAGATGTTGTCAATTTTCCAAAGTGGCTGTATTAATTTATTCTCCCACAGTGAGAGACCCAGCTGCTCCATATCACCATCATTAGCATGACACCCGGCCAGTCACTCTTTTTTTTTTTTTTTTTTTTTTTTTTTTTTAACCATTCAGGAGTGCATGTGGTGGCATGGTGTTGCAGCTTGCATTTGTGTCTTCCCGACTCTTAAGGAGGCTGGGTGCCTTTTCATATCATTATCCACTTTTGGAAGATCATCTTTTGCCATTACCAATAAGAACAACTTTCATTAACTCAAGGGACTTGGTTGACACTCAGTTCAGTAAAGGTTCAGTTTTCTGGGAATAAGAAAGTTTTAGTTTGAAGAGTAGAATCCTTACAGGGCATTCAGATGTGACAGAAACATAGGTCATTGTCTTTATAGATGTGTTTTAAAGACATCAAGGATTACTTAGCCTGGTAGACCATGAAGTAGAGATTGGCCAGCCAAAATAGCGGGTAATCATTACGGAGACTGTCTTAGGAGAATGAGCATGCTTTGATTCCTGATATGTTTATTTTAGGAACACAGACAGTTTTCTCTACTCTGTTAGTCAGCAAGTATAAAGATAGCATTTTTAGAGTGTAGGTTTTATGCTGCAAAGTTACAAATGTAGTCTAGTTAGAAACTGCATCAAATTACCTCTGCAAATTATAGCTTCTCTGGCAGTAAAAGGGATTCATACTCACATGAAGGTAAAACAGGCTACGCATTTAAAGCATGAAGCACACAATTTTGCATGTGGGAAATAATAAATTTTTGTGGCAATCAAACTGTGAGGGTTTAAGGATATATCATCAGGTAATCTTTTAAAATGTGTCATTTTCCTTGACTTGTTAGCACGAATATAAAATTTATTCTCTCAAACACAAATCTCTCAAAATGCTGAAAAAACAAAACAGTGCTGTTTGGCATCTGGCTTTCTAACACGTGTTTCTTCAAAAGGAAGCGTGATGGACTCTACAACCAAAGGTCAAATCAGAGCTTTACAAAGAAAAACTAGAGCAACAAAACAAAGAACACTTCCACACATTTTGGAAATTTCATCTGGAGTAATACATTTTTGCTTTTTGTTTTAATCTATGTCCTCAGTACATATGAATTTGTGTTCCTAGTGTTGGGATTCAGACTCGGAACAAATGGTGGGTGAAGATCATATTTTACATACCAAAGCAGACCTGGCCTCCAGAGTCTTCTGCATCCTAGAGTTCTTACCTGTTCCTGGATATGACTAGCATACCCACCCTCTATGCTGAACTTTCCAGTCCAGCAGTGGGCTGGCCCGTACCTTGGAAGCTCTTCCCTTTATAATCTAGACATTTTGCACACACCCCCTTCTGCTCTTCCTCCCTCTCTGCATTTTCTTTCTTCTTACAAGTGCTAGCTAGAACTTTCTCTTTCTCTTCTTCCTCCCCTCTCTCTCCCTCCCCATGGTAAGTCCCCCCACCCCACCTGGTTCCTTTGGACCAGTGAACTCAAATAAGAGAGGCTTCCCACTAAGCCTGCCTCTATAAACTTTAATTTGGCTTGAACTGGCTCATTTCATGAGTGGGGAATGACTTATCAGTTAGTACATGGCATCACCATTATCATCTGGAAGCCTAAGCAGCTCTGATTACCTACACAAGACTCTCACAGATTGCAGTTTCTACGCGTCTCTTTTAGAAGAGTGAGGGTCATCAGCTTCTCACATGAGACACCAACCTCCACTTCCTGTTGTTACAGTTGCATGTGCTGT
>JADRCD010176990.1:14521-28458 GCA_019843815.1 Montemys delectorum
TGTGTGTGTGTGTGTGTGTGTGTGTGTGTGTGTGTGTGTGTGTTGTCCATTCTGATGTTCTCTTGGGAACCTCTCTGTGGAGGGGCTTTGCTAGTTTCCACTGGCTCTCTGGGGAAGAAGGCAGTGAAGTGTTAGGATTTGGATCTTACATGCCCCAAAGTTGCATGAACCAACTTGTGGCAGTATTAGGAGGTGGTAGTATCTTCAGAGGGAAAGGCTTAGTCAAAGAAAGTTATGTCAGTAAATGCATGCCTTTGAAGGGGATACTGGGAGCTCGGCCCCTTCCCATATCTCCTTCTTTACTTTCTGTCCACCACAAAGAAAGCAATGTCAATCCAACATTTTCTCTTAAAGCAATGGAGCCACCTGACAATAAAACCTCTGAACCCAAGAGCCCAAGACATGTTTCATTCACATAAGCTGATTTATCTTAGGCCTTTGTTGCCATGATGGAAATCTGAACAGCATAGTTGCTGTCAGCAGCTGAGAGTTGGAATGAAGAAGGATCAGAACCCAGTTCAGCCTTCTGCGAAAATAATCACTGACCTTAGTAACAAATCCACGGTGACCAGGACGTACTGGGCATTCAGGAGCCTGGCATCAGCTATGGAGGAAATGTCATACATGGCATCTCATCGTTTACATACTTTCTCATTACCTGAATGCTAAGCGTTTGTTTGAAAATTCATGAAATATCTGCTTCGTTCTAAAAGAGCAGACATGCTAAAACATGGTTATTGTGGCAAGGACAGGGACTGAAAAAAGTTATTATGATCTTTCATGCAGCCAAAATTCCCAAATGAGTTTGATAAGATGTTAGAAGATCTATATTTGTATCAAACATGTGAAAGCCAGTTGGATATTTCTGGTTAATGCAGAAAGAATATACAGTATATCATATAATGATGATTATAATATAATAACACTGGTAATAATGAAAACATCAGTAATGACTTCATTACTGCTAACTGATTTATCTATTGTTCTTTAACATCTCAAATAGTAGATATAATAGATTAAAAATTTACATCCAGTGGCCAAAGGGAATGTTCATTCTCACCCATCAAACCCACATTTTGTTTAGATCATGTGGCATTAGATGCCGAAACAATTTCATGGTGTGTTTGTTGTATATATGTGTGCTGCATGGATCTGTGTGAACATGTACACCCATGTACATTCATGCTGAGGCTGGAGTGTGACTTCATGTGTCTTCTCCTATCATCCTCTGCCTTATGCTCTTGAAACAGTGTCTGTCACTGTTCCAGAAGCTCACAGATTCAGCCAGGCTGGTTAGCCAGCAAACTTTTAAGATTAGTCTCTCTAACTCAGTGTTAGAGTTAAAGACATGCATAGTCATGCCAGACTTTTTACATGGTGCTGTGGATTCTAACTCAGATCTTCATGACTGCAAAGCAAATGCTGTTACCCACTGCACTACCTCTCCATCTTCTGAATGTGTTTTAATCTAGAAACTCTTGGAGAGATACAGGAACCAAACCCTGGCCCATGTGCTATGAACTGCACAAATCGTCAATAGATCTAACAGAGGGTGATCTGTGGTTAAGGGAATCACATATTTCATATGATCTTCCTTTGCATATGTTATGAGATCTGCATTTGCTATTTTCTGAAAAACAAAACAAAACAAAACAAAAACAAACAAACACTCAATGCCTGACTCCTGAGCAAAACTTCTCTTTCATAATCACATCCACGATCTTTAAAAAAAAAAAAAAAGTGACTTGGGCTGAACTTAAAAAATCACAGTGATGCTTTGCTCTTAAAGAAGAAATCTTGTTTGCAACCCCAAATTACCCCTGTCTCCCTCCAACTAGTGAAAACATTTATTAAGGCAATTGCTCCCTGGAGCCTGCTGAAAGAGGAAATCACTTAAGAGAAAAGATAGCTTTGAGAAATAGGCATGTGGTTCTGTAACTTTACAGTGCAGCAAAGTGTTCCCACTTCCTGCATGTCTCTGAGCTGTGCAAAAGAGAACATGAGCAGGGTCTTGGCCAGCCTGTGTCATTTCAGTGCCGAAAAGGTCTGTCAGGCTGTTCTCATTAATGACCTTCAGGAAGAGAAGTTTCAAACATGGCATGTTGAAAGCAGACTTGATCCGAACATGCTGTGGCTCTCAGAATGTCACGCCCTTTGGAAATGCAAGGCACTCAAGACATCTCCACCTGATCAAAAATGGCACCAGCATCAATTAACGCCAACAACTGCAATTAGGAAGCCACAGATGAGTCGGGACATGAGAGGCTCTAATTTCTCTTTGCCCAGATATCTGTTCTTGGTGACACCTGTCATGTTTCATTGATGTGAATACTTTCAGAGGCTAGTCACCATCTTTTTGAAAATTGCATTTCTGACCAGAGCTCCCTAGGCACAATATCAATTTACCTCCATTTGCAACAGCTCCCTAGAGCATCCCTGAATACTCCAGGGCATGGAGTGTTTCATTTGAAGAAGGGTGCAAGGCAAGAACTAGTTGCAGCCGTGTAATTGAATACCAACTTTTGGAGAAATAAAATAAGTTGCTATGTAGAGTAATAGGTATCAGAGACACTGAGTTAGAATATGGCAGCTGTGCTTGGGACCACCTTCCCATTATCAGTCAGAGAATGAGGACCATTCTCCTGCTTTGAAAATGTCACTTATTAGATTGAGAAACAGTTTACATTATTATATACCATGATGAGCAGGCTCTATGGAAAAGCTAATCAAGATAAAAATCACCCTTTCCTGTATATATCAGCTTTTAAGCCATCATTCATATCTATGCTTTCAAGCACATCACCCTGCAGGAGGCAAGAGGGTGGGGCTTAGAGTAAAAATACGCATTCTTACATAGGTATAGAGACGATGAGCACATAACATTAAATACCATTTGTAAGTGAAACATACAGGAAAGTTAAAATCTCTTAGCTCTTAACATCTGAAGGCTAGCTGCTTCCATCTCTGATTTTCTCGTGAGATACATTCCTTTGGCAACATCATTCTCGTTTCTTTAAAGAACTTGGTAATTGGAGAAGTCAAGTGCAAATACAAGTGCTTATTCCTGGTTCTCAGCTTCAGTAGGATAAATTTGAGGACAGCAAGACAGATAGATCAGATGCTGTTTTTGCCTTCTCCCTTGTTATTGGAAGTCTACTGAGAAAACAATTATCTAGCTCTTTCCTTTCAACTTACAGTGATCCATAAACCTTTGCTACAAGGACGCATATTGAATGCATACCTTTATCCCAGCTTCTTAGCTTCTTCTTTGCCTAATAGAATCAAGCTTAACACATGAAATCTTGATGGATGATCCTAGGTAGTTAATCGAATCTTATCTTTCTATTAATCTAATTTTTTTGTCAAGATGTAGTCTCAGCAGTTTATCTTCAGCACTAATCAAATTTCATTTTTAATCCAAGTAAGTTCAAATGGATTTTAACTTCTGAACATTTTTCTTGTTCTCCCAACATTTATCTGGAGATGATTCTCTACCCACAAACACTTCCGACAGTTATCCACACATTTCTCCTCATGCACCATATGCATGGCCTGTAGCTGAGAGGAATATGAGGCAGAGGTGGGAGAAAACCTCAAGCTTGGGAGGTAATGGGAGGCTGGAGGGGTGCAAGAGTATAGGACTTTGTAGTTCATCAGACAGAGTCCTCATTTGTACAGTGAAAAGTCCATTCCTGTGGTTTCATGACTATCCCAGTGAGTAAGAGGGATGGATGTGTGACACAGAGTTGACACTGACAATAGTTGTATTCCTATGATGTTCTAATGTTTGAAAGCTGCTGTTAATAGATAATAGTTCAAGATTTTTGTGGGACTGTGAAAGGCAGCCTGTTTTCTGGTTGAGCTAGGTTTAAACACTGGAAACCCAGCAGATAACTCTGCAAGGAACAGAAGGAAGTTTGCCATGCTCCCAGATACCAGGTTCCTGACACGAGGACCCAGCTCCATAATTCTGTGGCCGTCAGTCACATAGGGCAATGCCCTAAGTATTCTGTCTGGATTCCACTTCTGTAGTTACCTGGCAACAGCCAGGTAGGCCTGGCCCACTATAATAAGGGTTGTTTGACCCCTTCTCCCTCTCTTACTCTTGCCTCTCTCTCTTGCCCTCTTGCTTGCCCTCTCTCCACAATCCCTTCCCCTCCTCTCTCCATGTGGCCAGGGCTGGCCTCTACTTCTCTATTCTCCCCTTACCTTTCTCTGCCTCTACTACCCTCTTACTCCCCTTCCCACCATGACAATAAATGCCTTAAAACCATGGACTGCCTCTTCACATCAGGACCCGCCATGCTGGAGCAATGGAGCAGGCCTTTCTCCAAAGAACAGCATATCTAATCTCCAATGGAAGGCCTCTCCGTGCTTCTCAGCCATGTTCTCCACCAAGCCAAGCCAAGCAACCCATTGACTAAGCCAATGACTCTCCTCACTGCAGGGCCCAGCCAGAGCACCCTTTTCCCTTTTGCCCGGGCTAGAGCCTGCCTGGCCCCTACTCTGTTCTCAGCTCTTCCACGGTCTCCAAGTGTGAGAACCTCCATGCAGCCCGGCAACCCCAGAGCCGGCTCTTCCGAGGCACCCAGCAGCATCTGTAGTGCCCGAAAGTCCGGGGCCGACTCTGGCAGTTCCGCAGGGACCCCAGACTGCACTTCCTCACCCCTAGAGCAGGGTCTGCCCAGCTGTGGCATGGGGTGTGTGCAGTCAAACTTTCAAACTTCTTCCATCCACCTCCTTGAGCAGTCCTAGCCCATGTGGCAGACCGGACGCAGGCCACCAGTTTAACCCACAATATTTGGAAGAAGAAGTGAACTTTTGGAGAGCAAGTTCCATAGTGTCATCCTTTGCCACGTGGAAGACTGTGAGAAAGTAGACTAAGTCTAGTATGGATATGGTATTTTGGTGAGAGAGTAGGCACTGCAGAAAAGGATACAGTGGGCAAACCACTCCTGCCTGCACACCTGGGATGGGGATAGAGGCCTGAAGGCTCATTCCTCCCACTAAGTTGATAGGAGCTGCTCGGATATCCACAGCCTCAAATGAGTGAATTTCATTAGGAAAGAAAAGAGAAAGATCATAAAACCAAAAACCACTCAAATTTTGTTCAGTACAGCGCTCTGCTCCCACTGTTGTTTGTTTCTAGTTTGACTATCTAAGTAACTGGCAGTTGTGTAGTGTTGATATTTGTATTGAAAGTAATTCAAGTTAAATAAGTGAGACTATTCCTCAGGATACCAGCTACATTTTGAGGGCTCGGCAGCTACTTGTAGTAAATAACATTGGATGGTATGGGCTTAGACCATGTGCCTGATTCAGCAGGTACATTATACGGATATTAGCACAAACCCTGGAATGTAGGACATGTCCAGGCCATGGAAACATTGGGTTAAGGTTGGGGATTGTAGCTCCCATGTAAGCTTGCAGTTGATGTTGCCCACACTCAGAACTTCACTGTCCTTGAGGTTTAGGTAAAGGTTAAGAACACTCATTTTGCAAGTTACAGTGAACAATAGTTATAAGAAACTTGAGCTTGGTATACAAGCAAAGAAATATCCATCAAATGACACGTGTTTAATAATAATAACTCCTACATTGTTAAAGAAAAATGCTGGTTTAAAATACAGTATAGTAGCTGGGTGGTGGTAGTGCATGCCTTTAATCTCAGCATTCAGGAGGCAGAGACAGGCAAATCTCTGTGAGTTCCTGGCCAGCCTGGTCTACAAAGTGAGTTCCAGGACATCCAGGACTAAACAGAGAGCTCTGTCTCAACCCTACTTATTCCAAAATGAAAAACAACATCAAATAGTGGAAACTTCAGTGTGACCTTTCTGGTCTAGGACATGAGGCCAATACTTGAGGAATTTTTTCCAGCAAGGTGTCAGTTCTGTCATTGTGAGGTAACACACATCTGAAATGCAACTGGTTAAACTGAATCTATACTTCTTCATACCTACTTACAAAGATATATTTGCAGTTAGATTTGGACATAAGAGAGAAATTTAAATATTAGGTGATTTTTTTTTTCCACAAGAAAAACAGAAACTGTAAAGGTTAAATCTTCATTTAAATGTATAATACGCCGTGAGCATAAGTACCCTTTTCCTATCAAAAACACTTGCCTTTGTGTAGTTATTAATACAAGATTAGGTTTCTCCCCCTACTTAATATGCAGAATGTACCGTGACAAAAGGTGGCCCCTAGGCAGACTGAAGAAAAAGAAACAGCCGTAGGATTGCTCATTACAATGACAATAAGATAATGCTTTCCAGCAAACAATGTTTTCTTTTGTTTTTCCTATCCTGATAGGAAACCATGAAAAGCTATTCAGTACATCCTCTTGGGTTCCATTTCAAATGAATCTCTGACAGCCATTTTAGAAGTCCTCAAGTTGAAATGAATATTCTTCAGAAAAGCAACTTGTATACACATGGGTTATGGGAAACTTCTGGGCACTGGAGGAAACTATTCAAACTCCTGGGTTATTTCTAGTGGGTCATCAGGTGATGGATGGTGTCAGCTGCAGCAGTGGCTTCTTTGTCTGCGTGTGTCTTCTTCATGTGAATGCTGTCAAATTCCTTTGCGAAATGTCTCCTCTTTTCAATGAGGCTGAGGGACACTGTGCATGGTACAGCTCTGGTATGGTTCTGGGACCCCATGGTCCTAATGGGAGCAATTCAGATTCCATCTGCTCTGAGCTGCAGAGGGATTCTTTGGTCAAGCTAAGGCCCTGTATGGGTGCATCAGTGACTGGCATACTGTCAGCATTAGGCTTGAAAAGCATATTTGTCCTGCTGATGATGGTGACAGTTTATGAATGAGTGGATTTTGATACTGGTTAATTAGAAAGAACTTGATTGCAGCATCTGCTGCCCAGCAGCAAACGATCCCTTCTGTGTGTTGTTCAGACAGTTTTCCTTATGGCGTACAAACTGGCTAACAGAAAGGACCATCAATACCCCAGGGAAGAGAAGACAAACTTTCAAATTTTTTTTCTGACAGCGTAAGGTCTGTCTATATGTTTCATCTTATCAAAACTCCCCCTAATAACTAAGAACAGTACTAAACCCTGATGTTTGCTCAAAGCTTATACTGGCTATTGTTCTAAACACTCTATTGGACTTTACTCGATAGAGGGACAAGCTACCTAATATAATGAACATCCCCCAATAGAATACAGTCTCTTAAAATGTAACTACTGAAATTTGAAGAAGATGGTAACAAAAATCACTTTAAATATTGTGAAACTTAGAAGATGAGGTGATATTTGGGGCAACCCTGTAGCTTTCTAGTCAGCTCCAGTTGGGTAGCAAGATGCAAGAGCTAGAAGAACAGTTAGTTGGCTATGAAATTGTATCTCCTGAAAATGTCAGAAAAACTACATCCATGTTGCCTCATCGACGTGACTGCTTAAAAGAGTTTGAAGTAAGGATTATACCAATAAGTATGCTAATGTGGATAAACAACTGGTTATCCAGTACCAAATGATCATCCTGAAAACAAACACACTAGTAACCTAACACTGACTGAACAGGTTATATTTATGTATTTTGGAGTATGTGTATACATATATACACACACACACACACACACACACACACACACACACACACACACACACATGCAACAAAAATTAAAAACAGCCATGAACTTCAGAAAGAAGTGCACATAAGGGTTTAGAGGAAGGAAAGGATCGATGGGAAATGATGTAATTATAATACAATCTTAAAAAATTATGAACAACAAGAAAAAGAAACCAAGTTAGTGTTCTGGTCAAGACACAGGCAACTAAAGACTCTTAGTATTACAATCTCAATTCCAGCAAATCCCTTTTGTTCCAGAGTATCCAGCTTTCTGACTTTGCTGACCTACCCAGTTATGTAGCTGATTTTATGATGTGGTTAGTATCAAAGGCTAGCCACCTGCAGTAGTCAGCAACATCAATGTTCACATCACAAACAAACCCTGGTAACAAGCAATGCTCCACAACTCCAAATAACAGAGCACAAGTCCTCTCTATGGCTTTCAATCTAATCTCACCTTCTGTACCAAGTTTCTATGACCCCACAACATAAGACACTTTCTATTACAGCCACATGGTATGGCTCTTTCCTGTTTAGACTCCACAGCCAAACCTCCTTTGCCTTCAGATCTTGACACTACCCAACTTCCAGCATATTTCTGGCTTTTTTCACACTTCCGTTTTGTCACTTGTAAAATGAGGGTGATGGCTATAATGTGTGTCTTCTTAAGCAGCTGTGGTAATTAAATGTCTTAGTGCACATGAGAGACTTAGTACAGTACCTGGCACTTGGCTTTGTGAATTATCAACCCAAGTTATTTATTTCCTGTACTGACACCATTTTCCCCCGCTTTCTGTCTGTGCTTGGCCTCTTTACCAGGCACAGCAGTGGCAAGCACAACTGGAAGTTTTGTTTGTTTGTTGGCTTGCATTAAATAAACACTACAATTAAAAACCTTTGAGGAACTGGAGTACAGATGTGGTTATTATTTTCTGTCTCCAGAGTTATTTTCCCAGAAACAAGACTCTGCTGACTCATTTCTTTCTCAATTCACCTTTTCATAGTCAGCTAACAAGAATGTGTAGATCATGCTTGAATTCTGATCAAACAGGCCTAGTGATGGTGATAGTGGTGGACTGGGGGGGGGGGGCGATGGGGAGGAGGGAGGAGGAGGAGGAGGAGGAGGATGAAGAAGAACAGTTATTACAAAGAAAAGTAAAGACAAAAGTAAGATAAGCAAACCAAGCCAAGCACAGGGCTACAATGAACACGTTCACAATAGAAAACTTGCTGTAAGGCACTTGACCCATGTGCAGTCTTTGTGTAACAAAATGTGTGAACAGGTGAGACTCAGTGTCAATGACATGTTCGAAACAGCAAGTTCAACATTGATGGCTAGATGTCAAACATCAAAATGTTTCTAACCTAATTTGTCTTGGCAGGGTATCTATGCCAGGGACAAACCCCCAGCACTAGCTATTTTTCTTGTCGCATGGACAAAATACTCAACAGAAGCAGTTTCAGTGAGGAAAGGAAATGGCTCAATTCTTTACAGGGGATTTCAGTCCACTGTGGAGGGGAGGGCCTGGGACTGAGAAGCTGATAACAAGCACAGACTTTGAGAGCCATCTATGATCTACCCTTTTTCAGGATGTGGCACATGGCCATAAAGTGTGGAATGAATAGGGCACTTGGGTGTCTATTTTGAATGTATTGCTCTGTAAACATACTGCATAGACGATGGAGCTTCCAAGTTAAGGTGATCACTTGCCACCAGCAATTTCTGTTAATACGAGTTTTCCAATGAGTCTGTTCACCAGGCGTTAAGATAACACACTTTAAAATTGTATTCAAGGGAGCACCTTTCTAGATAAGCACTTCGTGGGAATTCTGCTTCTCCCACATGGACTTCACGCTGCTTGCCTGTATGAGCAGTTGCTTCTGAATGCATAGCTAATGCAGTTATACCCAAGAGGCTGGCCTGCATAAACAAGGCATTGTGCAGATCTACTGTTTCTCCATGCTGCATTGAGAGTTACTCAGATGGCTCAGTACAGCAACCTTTGTCTTTTCCATGTTCTCTTAGAGGAGACTTGGTCTGTGTGAGCCCTTTGATCATTTATCTCTTCTACCCTCAACAGGGAGTACACACTAACTAATGGGTTTCCTGCACAATGGCCAGGCAACCCCCGACTGCTTTTTCACTGGCTCACATCACATCTATTTGTGCTATATAGATGCCAGGACAATTGGAGACAGAGAAGCATCCTGCATCTGGTGGGCTGGCTGAGGAGATGAAGATGGCAACATTCACAGAGGACACTGGCTCTCTGCTTCTCAGGCAGACCAGTGTAAAATGGGCCTTTGTTGATTGGCGTGGAAGAGTCTTTAAAGGATTCTTCAATCAATGCAGATCCTCAGGTGAACTCCCTCTTCAGGACCACTTGGCTGGGCTGCTGCCTGACTTCTGGAAGCAGACTGAGGTTGTGGTGATGTCCCGTTGGAGCTGTAATGTTGAGAAAGAGAGCTTGGCAAAGATCTGCTTTTATAAGATCTCGAGATGCCAAGACAGACGTTTTTAACATCCTATTTTCCATCTAAAGGTAGCAACACTGTGCATTCGGAATAGGATAGAAAGAAAGAAATCTGAATAGGAATATTCTCAGCAACTGAACCGTAATTGAAGGGAGTAGCATGGGAAGCAGTGTAGGTGCCCTGACACTGCTCAGCAGCATCAAAGCAAGGATGCTAACTGCTAGCCGTGGTTTGGCAGATACGTCCTATATATAGGATGCGCAACAAAAGCTGGACTCAGATTCCGCATGATCCATACTGTGGAGGACATCATTGACACTAACCAAGACTAGAAAGAAATAAAGAGAGCCTGCAGCCAGCATAGCATGGCTATCTTAAAAATGTAGGTGGTGGAAACTGAAAGAAGAGCCTGTAACAAGACTGCCCTGGTGTGAAATCTGCAGCTGGTCCTTGCTTTCCACTCTCAGTAATAGTTCTCTGTGTCCCACTTCCTTCAGCTGTAAAGTGGGGGTGATCACCCTAGAACTCACCTAGCTAAGTTGCTGTAAGGTTCTGAGAGTTGAACTGGTTTTCAAGCACGTTAATAAGTTGTGGCTGGTAATGATGTGCCGCACGCTTGACTGAGGACTAAGTAATAAATAAATTATGAAAGTTTCTAACACATATTTAATATTTGATTGTATATTTACTCTGTCTAAATTGAGAGTATCATTTAATTGCATGAGAATTGTTACACTCTGGCACTGTGAAAGTACAGCGAAACATACACATTAAAGAACTTGTTCTCGTTCTCTGGTTGGAGAATCAGATCATGCAGATATAAAAGGTTGACTACTCCAAGTAGGAATGATAGCATTCAAACCTTGTAATATTAACTTCTGGGTGGGTACTTCAGTGGCCCTGGTGGCAGACATTGCAAAGAGCAGGAAGTCATTTGTTCCCAGATCATCCTATTTGATCTGTCTAACAAATGTTCCAGAAGGGTGGAAGTTTCACTCCAAGCAGCCAGGCAGCTACACCATGGGAAAGAAGATGGATCCGAGTACCATAGTACTACTGACACGTTGTTCTGGCCATTCACTCACACCGGCAGGGCCGTACACACTCATTTTCTAGGAGAGCCACATTTTGTACCAATTTATCCCAAGGCTCTGTGACTACAAGGACTTGCTGTTAATCTTCACAGGGTTTTTTGTACTCCATTCAAAAGGAGTACATCCCGCAGTAGTGCAGGGGGATCAGGCTTCACTTCCACATCACCAGAACACCAAAAACAACATAACAGAATTTTAATTTTTTTTAAAACAAAAACAAAAACAAAAACAAAAAACTTCTAAAAAATATAGTCAGTTGTGGCCACTAGCCAATAAGAAACAAATCATCACAAAAATGAACAACATGGAAAGATGCTACATTTTTCCACATGTGTCCTAGTCATTCAAACCTCGAAGTGCAGTGAGGAACCATCAATGTCATCGGCGTTGGCATTGGGAGACTTCCTGTTGCTGCTGGGCTGCCTTTCCCTCTGCTACCACCAGGCCATCATCCCCTCTGTGTCTGCCTGCCCCAGCTCCTTTACCTCACTCTTCTTTCATTTACATAAACCATTTTTAAAAATTCTGCAATGTTTTCATCGAAAACAAGAGCACATGCAAAGTTTTTTGTATGTTGTTTTTTTCCGTGTTCTTAATTTTGGACACATTTATTTTTCCTAAATGCTTAGTTTATAGTTTATCCAGTGTATGGTGAGGAAGTGAGCTAGGGTCAATATGGCTTTTTTTTTTTTTATAAGAGTGGCTTAAACATTCAATGCTTTTCTTGAGACTTTGAGTGATATTAATAACACTATGTACCCCTAAGATTTTTCATTGATTAAAAACAATCCCCATGACACTGTAACAGGAATCTCTAGAACTGATACCCAGCCTAAGGACAAGTGTGCTTGGATTGACTTGGCAAGGGAAATGTTCTATTTGTACATTAGAGTCACCTGTATGCCATGCTCACTTCTCAGGATATGCTGGCAGGGGTTGGGGGATGGCTCACATCTTCAATCCCAGTACTTGGGATGCTGAAGCAGGGGGAATTCTATGACCCTGAAATAGTGTGAGTTACAGGATAAGATTTGGTGTCAAAAAATAGTTTTTAAATTTGTGTTTCTTACACCAGGAGGAATTAATGTTGGGGTAATAAAAGCTTAGACTATAGGCAGAACATTATGAGCAGAGCCAAGATGAAACAAAATACCCTTCACCTAAAATCCAGTAAAATGAATTGTTCAAGCCAAGCACTTGATGTTCCCATTGAGTATTTGGAATGGATTTAATAAAACAATCAGTTCTCATAAGCTACCCTATAAAAGGGCTGTAACGTTAAGATAAAAACATAAAATCCTATATCATATATATATACAGATTTATAAGACACATTAGCCAAGGATCTCCTTAGAGTTGCCATACAGTTTTTTAAAAAGAGATAGATGTAAGACATATACAGAAGAAACACCATTTTCAATGGCACAACAGAGTGCTTTCCATATGGTCATATATTTGTGCAACCCTTACGACTAATTCTAAAATGTTTTTATCCTTTAACCTCAATACCCTTTAATAGTGTCTCCTCTTTCAATCTTTTTTTACCAACCACTGGCAACTATTAATCCACTTTTTCATCTCTATTGATTTATCTTTTCCAGAAATTTAACACACAAAACTAATTATGTAAGATGTGACCTTTTATGTCTTAACTTCTTCTTGGTGTAATATTTTGAAGTTCATAGATGTTTCATTCCTTTTTATGGCTGAATAATATTCTACTGTATAATTATACCACATTTCACTTTGTCCATTGATAAATTTATGGTGTAATGGCACTTGGATTGCCTCCATGGGAGGACTATTATGAATCAAGCTTCTGGGAATTTCCAGAATGTGGATATAAATTTTCATGTCTCTTGGGTACATAATGACACTGTATAGTATCTAAAGCAATAAAAACTTTTCTCTAGAAGATGTACCATTATACATTGCATCACTTGTGTCTCAATATCCCACCTCGACTACGTCCTCATGAGCATTTGTTGTTTACAAGTCACTCTTCGTTGTGAAGTTGCATCTCACTGTGCTCTGGATCTGTGTTTCCTGAGGCTGAGCATGCCAAATATTGATTCATGTGCTTAAGGGCCATTTCTATATCTTTCTTGAAGAATTGTTATTCACACTGCCCCCCTATTGATTTTTTAAGTGGGTTAGTTCACTTTTCTGGTCTTATTTTAACATTTCTTTATATATTATAGATACTACCCTTTTTTTTTTTTTTAGATATTTTCTTTATTTACATGTAAATTTCTCCTTTCCCAGGTTCCCCTCCAAAAAACAAACAAACAAACAAGCAAACAAAAACAACAAGAACAAACCCCTTTTGCCTCCCCCTTCCCCATGCCTGCCACCCCACCCTCTCCCATTTATTGGCCCTGGCATTCCCCTACACTGGGGCACAGAACCTTCACAAGGCCGAGGTCCTTTACTCCTATAGATGATCGAATTTGCGATCCTCTACTATATACATGCTGCCAGAACATTCAGTCCCATCATGTATAGTCCTTGATTGGTGGTTGGGTCCCTGGGAGCTCTGAGGGTACTAGTTGGTAATTGTTGTTCGTCCTAAGGGGCTGCAAACCCTTCAGCTCCATAGAACCTTTCTCTAACTCCTTCATTGGGGACCATGTACTCAGTTCAATGAACAGCTGTGAGCCTCTACATCTGTATTGGTCAGGTATTGTCAGAGCCTCTCAGGAGATAGCTATATGTTTGTCCTTCCTTCAGTCTCTGCTCCATAGTTAATCTCTGCCACTCCTTCTGTGGGTATTTGGTTCCC
>JADRCD010176993.1:5246-20202 GCA_019843815.1 Montemys delectorum
ATATATATATATATATATATATATATATATATATATATATATATATACAAACACACACACACACACACACACACACACGCACATTTGTAGTACACAAGAATTACAGTTTTGACTCTGTTAATAGAAATGTCAGACTACAAGAACACCTAGGTCTAAGTCATTAATGCTGTAAAAGCAGACTTTTGTAAAAAGCATATCCAGTATGCAATGTCAAAGAGAACTCTATTACAGGTAATAATGTCATGTGAACACTAACTAAATGTATGGTTACACTTACAAGAAGTAATGGTCATGCTCTATATTTTGGCTGTTTGAACTCAATATAACATCACCCTTAAAATGGAAATAATAACGCATCAGGTTTTCATTAATGTGAATGCTAAAGGTCTTGATAAATGTAAACACATATTGTAGGAAGAGACACAGAAAAGTGACCATGCAATGGTGCATCAGAATACCCAAATAATACTACGGAAAAGGGTGGTCAGTAAGCACTCCCTCAGTGTTTCCAAGTTTTATATGCCTCACTCTACCCATAACTAGACTACAGGTTTTCTTCCTACAGATTTTTCTTTCTAACTATCAATTCCACTTTGTGCTACTAACATATTCCTGGATGTGTAGCCTTGCACTACAGCATGGTTAACTTCCTAAGGGTCACACTATTCAAGAAAATTGACTCTCCCCTTCCCAACTGCTAATGATTTCCAACAGCTCCCACGGTAGGGAATTAATGCCAATACCCCTTCTCCATGCGGGGATTTGGTCTGACTCTAGCTTGCACAAATCTTGAGCATGCTGCTATAACTGGTATGCCTGTTCTGCTGTATCTACAAAATAATTTTGTTTGTAATCATCCACTACTACAGGCTCTTACAGTCAGTCTAATATAACAGCTATTATTTGCCCCTTTGTAATGATCCTTGAAGTTTGTAAGGATGAGAATGTTAAAGATGTCCCATTGAGGGCTGATAATTGCATATTCCCTTATTCTCTGCAATTAGGCTAGTGGGTGGTGGCTCCGATCTGTGTCCACTTATTAGAATAATAGCAGTAGTTTCTTCCCTATGGCAGATAATCTGTTAAGCCACACATTCTTTGTCCCTTTAGCAACTCTAAATCTTTGCTCTATCTTGTGGATAGGGCCTTACAATCAGAAAATGATTGTTTAGACTGATGATATTCATGTTACTATTAGACCAGGAGGCATGTCTTCCCAGATGTCATTGCCACTCACTGGGTTCACAACTGGGTAAGAATGATGACTACTTTTCTTCTCCAGCACTCACTGTGCATACTATAATTTCTCACAATGAACACTAGCCTTAGGGATGAAGTTTCTGGGTCAGGTCCATTCCATCTGTCTGTGTTCTTTGACTTAAGTATGTGGTTATCTTTTGTAGCAGGAACTTACCTTCAAGTTCTGAAATGTAATTAATAGTATTGGCAACAACTAAGGTATTGCGAATGTTTGAGTGTCTATGGGATCTCACTGTCAAACAACCCCATGGCTGATATTTGCTTTGTATTTGTTAGCTTATGATGTCTGGTAAGGCCCCTATAGACACCCCTATAGTGTAACTCAATTTAAATGTTGTCTTTCTTTCTCTGTCTGTCTCCGTCTCTCTTTCGTTTTCCATATATATATGTATATGTACATATATAAATGTTTATATGTACTGATGTATGCATGTGCTTAATCTTATTGTATTGAGTGAGTTCTTCACAGCTTTTTGCAATATCTAACAAATTCTTCCTTAATTAGATGCTTATAGCAGTAATTGGTATTCAGTTCATGACAGATATCTCTTTATTCTTTTTCTAGCTTATAGACTATAAACATCTTTAATTGCATTTTGGATTGTTTTTGTAAACCATAATCAACTCCTCTGTAAGATTTGTAAGACATCAAGATCATAAAGGTATTACTAAAATTGTAGTACATTTATGTCATGCATATATGCGTGGCACTATACTACAAGGTTCCTACTTTCAGATAAGGACTTGTTCTTTCAGTTAAAAAAGATTTCAGAGCTATGCATGCTAGACAAGGCTTGGACTGTGTTACTGCTAATCCCATGGCACTCAATACCAAAATTTTAAAAGATGTAAGTTTTAAAATGTTGGGACATGAAGAAATTCTCAGTTTTAATTTTAGTACTTAAATTTAATCTTTCATTGCAGTAAAATTAAAATGTAAAAAAGTGCTTAGTTTAATTTCAACTTGAAAAGTATGTTGACAAATATAGATATTATGTTAACTTTTTAAGTAACAGTCTTACTTTATATATTATCAAGAGTCTAAATGGAATGAGACATTTTAGATTGCTTGTGTTCTTATTTTTATCATGAGTATATTTAGTAAATTATTCTAAACATTTCTGTATTATGAATAGAGTACCATGGGAAGGAATAGTTGTCAAGTTAAGTGTATGTCAAAGCAATGGTCAAACATAGCTTGATAAAACCAACTACATATCCTCATTTATAAAATTTTGATTATATGTTATATATATATTGTAGACTGACTCATTGTATGTCTCCATCAAAAACCCTAACCCCATTGTGGGGTGATGGAATTGAGCCTTTATGGAGTGATAAGCCTGAAGTGTAGAATGTCAGTTGAGACACTTAAAGAAGAGACCTTGGAAAAACTCTTGACCCTTCCCAATTTGAGGACAAGGAAAACTTTGGCCACCTATTAACCAGCACTTAAACCTTTATCGGACCCTGAATCTGCTCTCTCCTTGGTCCTGGACTTCTTAGCATCCGGGATATTGAAGAATAAATTTGTAATAATTACCAGGTCAAGACAACATCAGACGTTGCACTGGATCCTGTCAGGTAGTCACTAAAATAAAACCTTTCTCCATCATCATCAACTTGTAGCTAATAAGATTTTGAAAAGTAAACCTTGTTTTAACCCTTTAACAACCTATGGAAGATAAGGGTGTGCTGTCCAAATTAGAAAGCATCATCAGAGAAGATGGAAAATCTGAGTTAAAGTTTGAAGAGTAGGAATTAAGGGGAAATGGGATTGGAAATAACTGAGTTACAGTTAAAGGATCTCCAGGAAGAAGCACAGGAATCCTTTCAGAAACGTGGCAATCAAAACTAGGTAGAGATAGGCTTTGACTCATTTCTGTGCTGAAGTGAGGGTTTCTAATGCAAACTTGATACCCAAGTGGTCAGTGCAGGACTGTCAGCAGGGGTGGGGACAGTTCTTACACACATTTCCCGGATCTAGACTTGTACCATCATCAGCAATGCTTTCACTGTGGTTTTTATTACATTTTTTTTTTATTTTTTCTTTAATACTTCTTGCTAGATAGTAAAAGGAATTGGGAACATACATTACACTGTCTGCTAATTATCTCTTGGTGACTACTCATATACTGTTAGTATTGTGAATTTCATAGATACCAATAAACTATTACATTACAGTAGTTGGTCATCCTTTAGGGTACTGTAAGCTGTAATCTTGAGTATCCAGACATTTATGTGATTAGATTATCATAAATGTCCCAAATGCCAGAAATCATAAACTAGCATTCTAATTAATGTCCAAAATTGTCAATAAGTTAGTTAATAATTGTTTACAATTTTTGTAGAGTTTTAAACTGAATTTTTTTGTAATTGACAAAATGTAATATCAAAGTTATATTTATTTTAAAATTAGTCATTTCTTACAGTGCGAATTAAAAGATTAGGTGCCCGTAAAAGAAGAATTTAAAAATAAATATTTAAATTATAAAACTTAAAATAGTGGAAATTTAATGCTAATAAATGTTTAAATAAGCTATCTTTTAATTGTACATTTGTATGTTGCTAGCTCCTTATTTTCCATTGAAAATGAAGCTCAGTTCAATGATTATACTTGGAAGAAAATCTTAATTCTATTTTTTGTAAGCTTATAGAGAATTATCAGTTTCTTCTGTTCATTCAAAAATATGAATACATACTGGATAGTGTTTTATTTTTGCAAAGAAAAAATTTTGTCCAAAGTTTGGTGTTAATAAATTAAATAGCTTATAGCTCATTATAAGAAAAATAAGAAAAGGCAAGATGTAATAGAAACAAATTTTTTCAAATAAGTTTTTGTACACATTGAGGGATCCAGCTCAAGGTTAGGGGGGATCCCAAGGCCTGGCACTATTACTGAGGCTGTGGAGTGCTCATAAAAAGGGACCTAGCATGACAGCACTCTGGAAGACCCAACAAGCAGCTGAAAGAGTCAGATGCAGGTATTTACACCCAACCAATGGACAGAAGCAGCTGACCTCTGTGGTTGAATTAGGGAAAGACTGAAAGAAGCTGAGGAGGAAGGCTACCCTACAGGAGGACCAGCAGTCTCAATCTGGACCCCTCAAACACTCTCAAACACTGGACCACCAAACAGGCAGCATATACCAGCTGATACGAGGCCACCAACACAAGTACAGCAAAGGACTTCTGGGTCTTTGTTCATTCAGAGTTGACATACCTAACCCTCAAGAGACTGGAGGCTCCAGGGAGTTTAGAGGTCAGGTGGAGTAGAGGTAGGGACATCCATGTGGAGACGGGGGGGGGGGGGGTGGAGGGGGAGGTATGGGGGGGGGGGCAATAGGGGGGGGGAGGGGGGGGGAGAGGGATAAAACATGGAGTGTAAAATAAATAAATAAATAAATAACTTTTTAAAATGTGAAAATAATTGAGTAATGAATAATGAAATGTGTATTTCATCTAGAAATGTGAATAATTAAATATGACTTCAACAATGCAGGATAACAACAAGTAGTTATGCAATTAGAACATCATTTTAGCCACATTTCTTCAAAAGAAACATTCCTAATATATTCAGATGAAATTCTCAAAAAAGTAATCATATATTTTAAAATGAGCAGCTGAATCATTTTTAATGATAACCAACTTGGAGTATAATTTATTAGAAATATTTAAAAATAAATTTTAAGATAATTTAATAAACAAGTATAATAATATAAGTAGTCATTGAAATACAGTCATTTAATTGAATAGGCAACTCTAGTAGCATACTATGGGTTTATTTGAAAGGGAGACTTGTGAAAATAGAAAGAAAATTTTGTCTGGAGCTTTAGTTTCAATCTGAAGAACAGGATAAGTAGAAAAATAAAAGAAGCTCAAGAGCCAAACCTAGTTCTGGGCAGAGGAGGAAGATGCTGTGGACAACACAGCAATGGGTGCTGATGCTGGATAAGCTGGGCAGAGGTGTCCAGGGAAGGGCAGACAGCCTCTATTCCTTCTACTATACTCAGGTGGACATAATATCCCCCTGCAAAGAGAATATATCAAAAACTGTGAGCCAGGCAGTGGTGGCTCACGCCTTTAATCCCAGCACTTGGGAGACAGAGGCAGGTGGATTTCTGAGTTCGAGGCCAACCTGGGCTACAGAGTGAGTTCCAGGACAGCCAGGGCGATCCAGAAAAACCCTGTTTCTAAAAACAAAAAAAAAAAAAACAAAAAAAAACAAAAACTGTGAAAGATGAGTAACAAATGTTGAGAAAGTACTGGACATTATTGTTGAAAATTAGAAGAGAGGCATGTAGGTGTCAGAATAAAGGCAGACCCTGAAGAAGATACTAAACCACCAAGCACAACTCATTCTAAAGGCAAAAGCTATAATGTATAGAAAACTTTTTTATTATTGTAATTGAGGTAAGAGCCTGAAGATGACAGTTACTCTCTTACATTTTTATGCTCAATAAAGTAGTTTAAACTGAGCATAAAGTTACAGAGCATTTTTCTAGACCTTAAGCTTTTTTCATTGTGAAGATTTTTCCCCATTGGTAGCGGCATCCACATTCTTGCAATGCATTAGAGTATTGCTGAACCTACACAATAACTTTAGGAGTTAAAATGAGCCAAAGTAAATAAATTGTGTAGTGTCGTAACTGTAAGTGGTCAGACTGCTGGGGGCGCTGGCAGCCTTTTGTGTTGCACTGGCCCAGGATTTTCAGATGTAAAAGCATCAGTCTTAGGTGGTTTCTGTATTGAAGGCTGTCTGAGAAAGCTCAGGTGACACAAGGGTTAATTTCCCAGTGTGGCAGAAGTAGGCGATTTACTTTATTAGTCTAAATTTTGTATTGCCGCGTGTAGTGTACAGTGAAGCCTGTGGAACTTGAGAGACAAAAGGCCAAGGAGGAAGAAAGGGAATATGGGAAGGAAGAGAAGTGATCCCTATTAGGGAGCAGCAGAAAGAGGCATCTCACTCTGCTTCAGCTACCAAAATGTACTTGTAACTAGTAGATAGGATCAGGTGCCCCCACTGAAAAGAGCTTCGGAATTGTTCTCTGCATGTGACTCAGAATAAAAGGAAAGATACTGTGTTTCATCTCGGGACAAAGAAGGTCAGGAGCATGCCATTCACCTTCTGGTGGCTCCCAACCACCCTTCATTTATCACAGAGATGTTATTGAACATGTAGTCATAATTAACCACAGAGACTCAAACTCACGGAACCACTTCTTTGCCATAGGAGAAAAATTGCTTTATTTAACAAGACTTAATATGTATAGCATTTTTTACTGAAGTAGTTCAAAAGCACCCTGGGTTTGGAAATTAGACAAATCTATTATTGCAGGTTTCATATTTAAGTTCTCATTTTGGTTCAATCCTCCCTTGTATCTTTGGGCTGAGATGAGGACAAGCAGAGTATGAGGAAATGAGATAAGGATGGGGTAGAGTTCTATAAAAGAGGTTTAGGGTCACGTATGAATTAATATCTTAAAGCACTTGAATGTTCTTGAAAAGCTTGCTTATTCTGTGTTTAAGTACAACAGCCCAAAACGCACTCTTATGCTACAGCCTCATCCCTTTGTCTGCAGTGACATCAAGTGCTCATGGTGATGGTGTAACATCTTATATGGTAGCTAAAATGTCAGAAAAACCGAAGTCTCTAATCACTAAAGTTGGCACCAGAAGGCCTCCCTGCTCAATCAAATAGTGTCTTTAAAATCATTTGAGGCTGTTTAAATTTTTTTCTGGAAAAATACCATAGCAAAGAGTAAATAATTATACATGTTCAGTAGTAAGCTACAACTAAAATTATGATAGGTGTTACTACAGTCCGGGAAGGTAATATTTATTAAAATATTTATCAATCTTATCACCAAGTAACACTTAAATGTACTTTTAAAAAGAAGTCAACAATATGTAGAGAAAAAAGAGCAATTCATTCACATAATGGATGCCTCATCTACATTCTTTCTGCTCTCTACTTTACTCATATGTGCCCCAATTCTCTCTGTCCCTAAACAGTTGAGAAGAGCTAGGGAAAATTGAGAGTGGAGACCATTACTACAGGTCAATGATCTTAATCTATCCCAAGAACTTAAAGTACAAAAATTGGAGTACAACAGAATACTCCCGAATGGAAAAGAAGTATTTCTGGGATCATGAATCACATGCTGGTCTCAGTACATGGATACAGAAAAATAGGCTGCCTTTCAGACTCTGTTAGTCTTTTGTCCGGGAAGTGTGCATAGACAGAGTTAAAATGAAGAAGAATATGGACATAGCAAGGATGCTGTGGACCCCTGAAATGGACAGTCGCATTAGTACTCCTCACTCTGCAAGTGACATCACTAACATTAAGCTTGGTATTAGTCAATCTCTTCCTTCTTTTTCTGCTGCCTGATAGAGTTATTTTCCTTGGCTATTTGCTGGATCTCTCAAGAGAATAAATTACTGTCATGATATGTTTTAGTTTAAGGGTATATTTGATTATTTTCAAAGCATTTTTGATAGTTATTTTATGTGCTAACTCAGACAAATAGACTTCAGGATGAATATAATTATTTCTTTAAAAAGTATTTCAAAGCCTTCAGTTGACAGGGTTCTGAAAAAAACGACAGTGATTGCCTGACAAGGCAATAGAGAAATAGAGAAGTGTTTTCACTCTATATTTTCTGTAGAACCAAAAGGTCATTTTGCTATTGAATTCTTTCACCTTAATTTCAAACAGAGTTTGACTCTAAGAACTCCACAACAAAATGAAAGATGCAACTAATGACTAAAGGTCACTCGCCATTCAGGCTAATTTTCTTCCTCTATCAAGCTGAAAGGATCTCATATAGAGATGTTGTCAGATTGAGATCAATATTTGAAGATGTACTGGCCTATGGAAAGTTTCCTGACAATTTAGTCTGCAATTTTATTCATAGCTAGGAGGTTTACAGAATAGGTCAGGTTACTCTGAAGAAAAGCATATAAAGTAGTCAGTATTTCATTTCTACTAGGGCATGTAAAGCAGTGAAGAATATTTGCTCATATTTTATTCCAGATCATATACGACAAAAAAAAAAAAAAAAAAGAACACAGAATCTCAGTGGGAGAGTCAGTTTTGTCATAGTGGCAAAGTAACTAAAACAACTGATGAAACACCAAGCTTTCAGTGTATGACCTTTGGCACATGTTTCTAACCCATATAATAACACTCAAGAATTTTGCAGGTTCTATTTTTCAATCAGCATTGAAAGGAAATCAGGGAGAAGGATATAAAGGTTTTCTGAATGGAGAATTTCAAGTACATGCTAGTGACCAACAGATCTTAGACACATTATACTCTATTCAGGAATGAACAAATATTGAATGAGTACAATTACATTGCATAATATATGTAGGGTACTAAAATCTATAGACGGAGACTGCAAACATGGTTAGCAGGGCTGAATTTACTTTTAGAAAGGTGGAACAGCTCTGAAGAGGGATGCTGGTTGTGATTCCAGCATGACATGAGTGTACTTTATCCCTTCTCAACTCTCCACTTAAAGTGATTTCTAAAATTGTGAAGTTTATTTTATGCATGTTTTACCACAATCTAAAACATTTTAGAAAAGCAAATGGGAGCAAGGAAAGATGTTGAAAATATGTGAGAGCTGTGCACGTGGAGACAGGAAGCAGATTCACTCTTTACCTAAAACATTGATCCTATAACACCCCTAATCTGATGTTAAAGCCCCCTGGCTTACATACATAAACCCCTTGTCCCCTAGGTACAAGGATCAAGTGTGAGCCTACCATGTAATTCCCAGTAATTACCAATCACATGATGTTTGTTTGAGGTAAAACTTTAGTAGATAAATCTGCTATCATGTCTTCTTTTTTGGTCCCACTCAAGGAGACCAAGAAGACATACAATAAAGATGTAAGACATTTGAGCTTACTCCCTCATACATGGAGAGTTTGGCACTCATAAGAAAGAGATTGTGTAGCTGCCAGCAGCCACAAGTTACTAGCTTCCAGCGGCCACAGGTTACTGGCTTCCTCAAAGGAAAGCTGGGACTGAATGGGGGACCGCGAGAGAACAATGAGACCAAGACAAAGTTTCTGATCAAGGCCCAATCTTTACTTATGAGTCTGAGCCATAAAGAGGGAGAACCCATCTATCACTATGCCAGGATCTTGTCGTCTTGTCAGGATCTCATCAGAAAAACGGGCTAAACTGCTCAGAAGGTAGTGGCTCCTTGTAGGAAGCTGCAGATGTGGCAGGACAATAGACTTCACCTAGGTCGGAGGATTCCACCCGAGGTGGGCTAGCCAGTTGTGGCAAAGACAAGGTCCGATTCAGTCTGCTCAAAGCTGGGGGGAGGGCACAAGATTATTTTCCAAAATACATAAGAGGGTTTCAGGATGTTGACCTCTACATGTGCATCAGTCAGACACATTTTGGAAACTGCCAGTCTAACCACAGAAGACCACAGTCTCTCACCTCTATCCCAGAAGGGTTTTTCATTTGTAAGGAAATGAATGATACTTATGGGATCATAGAGCTTAGGCATGGAGTCAGATGGACCTCATTCAGAACCTTTGTCTTCTCAAAGACAACACAGATGAAATGGTGTGACAATCTTGAACAACAGCAGTACAGCTAGCGCACTTTGTGCAACAGTGCCAATTTGTTTCTAAGCAATCAATAGCCTACCGGACATTTTTAGCACATCATGAATTTTCTGATTCCTGACACATAAATTTATTTCAGCAAAACATTAGGCTAGCTACAAAGAGCACTCTGTCCTAAAGCCACATAAATAGGATCAATAAACAGATATGTGCATGCACACATACATCCACCTCCACACATACTAACATATTTCTTAAATCTTGGACAAAAAGCATGGTTTTTTTTTTTATAATATTAGTTACATGTTTGTGGTGTTTCTACCTTCTATACCAATAGTTCTCAACCTCCTAATACTGTGTCACTTCAATACAATTCTTCATTCTATAGTGACTCCAACCATAAAATTATTTCATTACTACTTCATCACTATAAATCTGGAACTATTGTGAATCATAATATAAATATACAATACAAAGGATATCTGCTATATAATCCCCAAAGGGATGTTTTCTCTATAGCTCTCATTAATTCACAAGCATAGTTATTCTTATAAAGTCCCTTTTCTTGGGAATTGATGAATCCATTTTCAAGATAAACTGGGTTTTATTGTGGCATTTATGTATTCAGTAATGTTTTCACATATGTAAATCCATGCAGCCATTTTAATTGGTTGTAATTTTTCACATATTATCGCTGGAATTTCTGAATGTTGTTTATCTGATTTATTTTCCATGAACCTGAACTATTAAATGTACCAGAGCTGTTCTTACTAACCAATACTAGCGAAGTATTAGGAAACTTGTGGTCATATGTTCATGCTATACTCAGTCTTTAGTAGTGTAAAGAAAATGTATTTTTGGGTTTTTTTGGCAACCACTCAGTGCTTTTATATGGGATCTCTGCAGATGCATCCATACAGAATTTTACTCTCCTGAGACATTTCTTGTCATGAAAGGAAATATGCTTTGATTTCCCCTCCCAAATTCTAGATAGAAATTTAAATAATTATTTCTTTCCTTCAATCCATTTGTTGAACCTAAGATGTTTGCCTCTTGCTGCTCATCCCCAACATGTATCCACTAACTCTTCCCATACTCTTTAGAGAGCAAAGCACAAGATTTCCACACCTGCATCTTTTTTAGCTTGCATTTCTATTGCATGTCCTTCCTTTTCCAGAGGCAAACAGAGCAGCAGTTCAGCCAGCTTAGTGGAGCCTTTATCCAGTCAGGGATGCAGAAGCTCTGGAGATTGAGTATGTGGGTTATCTCTTGACGTTCACCAGGGGTAATGGGATGGCTGAAATCTCCTTATCTCTTAAATGCCTGGATTTTGTGATTATTATTTTTTTTTTTTGCCTTCAGCTTCTAAAGTCCTACTCTGGATGTAAAATGTAAAACTTGTTTCATTTTCTCCTTGCAGTACATACAGAATACCCTCCAAAGCCTGTAGGTAACTTGCTTAGGATGGTAAAATTACTAAAGATTAAATGGAAATAATAATTATGGTAATGTGTTCAATAAAAATTCATTTTATCACATACTCTTTAGGGATTAGCCTATGTTCACATCAGAAATAAAAGCTGAATACTAAGCTACATAAAAGAACTTAAACTAGAAGGGGGAACAAAGTACCCATGGAAGGAGTAGCAGAGACAAAGTATGGAGCAGAGACTGAAGGAAGGACAATCCAGAGACTGCCCCATCTGGGAATCCTTCCCATATACAATCACCAAACCCAGAAACTATTGTGGATGCCAGCAAGTGCTGGCTAACAGGAGCCTGATATTGCTGTCTCCTAAGAGGCTCTGCCAGTCCACAACTAATACAGAACTAGAGGCTCACAGCTATCCATTGGACTGAGCACAGGATCCCCAATGAAGGAGTTAGAGAAAAGACCCAAGGAGCTGAAGGGTTTGCAGCCCCTTAGGATTAACAACAATATGAACTAACTAAGTACCCTCAGAGCTCCCAGGGACTAAACCACCAACCAAAGACTATACATGCTGGGACTCATGGCTCCAGCTGCATATATAGCAGATGATGGCCTAGTCAATCATCAATGGGAGAAGAGACCCTTGGTCCTGTGAATGCTTTATGCCCCAGTGGAGGTAAATGCCAGAGCCAGAAAGTGGGAGAGGGTTGGTTGGTGAGCATGGCTAGGAGGAAGGGGAAGGGGGAGGGGGAAAGGGGATAGGTTTTTTCCAGAGATATCATTTGAAATGTAAATAAAGAAAATATCTATTTTAAAAAAACCTATACATAGTAGTATGGTTTGAGGAAGCTTTCTATGAGTCTGAAATTCAGGTCCAACAGATTTGCTATAGCAATTTACTTCCCTGGGTAGGGCATAGTGTCTTTTCCATCAAATCGAGACTCATACACAGTATTCGATGAAGAGGAAACAAGGGATGAATCATAAACCATAGAAAGGAGTCCTTAGTCTTTCAGTATATTAAACTATACCATCAAAATCATATTTTTCGGGGTACAAGCTCTGCAGCCAGTCCCATAGCACCCAGAGGAAGCTCCACTCCGAGGTGCTCTTACAAACCCAGGATCAGAGGTGATGAGGACACAAGATTTGTCCCAGAACTTGCAGTAACTGGGACCAGCAGGACACAGGCACACAAGAACTCCTCCAGTCCAGTGGCTCAGGTTCCTTTCAGTCTGTCTGGGCTGGCTCTGATGCCCTGACCAGACCTTGGGCACAAGCTCCTCAGCCAGCCCCACAACACCCACAGGAAGCTGCACTCCCAGGCCCTCTAACAAACCCAGAATCACAGGATCACAGGATCACAGACTCACAGGCCACAGAGACAGCTTGACTCTGAGGAGTTCTGACACAACCAGGATCACAGGAAGGGCAGGCTCCAGTCAGATTTAGCAAGGGCAGGTAGCACTAGAGATAACCAGATGGCGGGGGGGAGTGGGGCAAGTGTAAGAAAATAAACACAAACTAAGGTTACTTGGCATCATCAGAACCCAATCCTCCCACCATAGAAAGCCCTGGATATACTATCACACCAGTAAAGCAAGATTCAGATCTAAAATCACTTCTCATGATGATGATACAGGACTTTAAGAAATACATAAATAACTCCCTCAAAGAAATACAGGAGAACACAAGTAAACAGCTAGAAGCCCTTCGAGAGAAAACACAAAAATCCCTTAAAGAACTACAGGAAAACACAATCAAACAGGTGAAGGAAATGAACAAAACCATCCAAAATCTAAAAATGGAAATAGAAATAATAAAGTATTTACAAAAGGAGACAACCCTGGAGATAGAAAATCAGGAGTCGTAGATGCAAGTATCACCAACAGAATACAAGAGATAGAAGAGAGAATCTCAGGGACAGAAGACACCATAGAAAACATTGAAAGAACAGTCAAAGAAAATGCAAAAAGGAAAAAGCTCCTAACCCAGAACATCCAGGAAATCCAGGATGCAATGAGAAGACCAAACCTGAGGATAGTAGGTATAGAAGAGAGTGAAGACTCCCAATGTAATGGGCCAGTAAATATCTTCAACAAAATTGTAGAAGAAAACTTCCCTAACCTAAAGAAAGAGATGCCTATAAACACATAGGAAGCCTACAGAACTCCAAATAGACTGGACCAGAAAATAAATTCCTCTTATCACATAATAATCAAAACACAAAATGCACTAAAGAAAGAAAAAATTTTAAAAGCAGCAAAGGAAAATGGTCAAGTAACATATAATGGCAGGCCTATCGGAATTACTCTAGATTTCTCATCAGGAACTATGAAAGCTAGAAGATCCTGGGCAGATGTCATACAAGCCCTAAGAGAACACAAATGCCAGCTCAGGCTACTATACCCAGCAAAACTCTCAATTACCATAGATGGAGAAAACAAAATATTCCATGACAAAACAAAATTTACACAATATCTTTCCACAAATCCAGCCCTACAAAGGATAATAGATGGAAAACACCAACATAAGGAGCAAAACTACACTCTAGAAGAAGCAAGAAAGTAATCTTTCAACAAACCCATATAAACTTAATTCCACCTCTTACAAAAACAACAGGAAGTCACAATTACTTATTCTTAATATCTTAACATGAAAATTAATATTACCAACATATCTTAATCGATTGAAATTCAAAAATATGAGGAATTAGAAATTTGTTGACTGTTATCCAATGGTCTCTCTAATTTGGTAATTGGAGAAATAGGTCCAATATTGTACAATTTATGTACACTTTCAGCTTGTTTGTAAGTGACAGAGTCTTGCTGTGTACAACATAATGGTCTTGAAATCTTGCTTCTCCTATCTCAGGCTCTCTATAAGTAGTATTGTTTATTTCATGTTTTTACACTATACTATGGTTTTCAGAACAGCTTACATATTTCAAAAGTATGTATATACCCAAAAGAAACATAGACAATTAAATTGGGAGGGGGCTTGTAAGAGAACAACAAAGAGTGAGACTGAAAGCTTTGCTTGACATTTGTAACTCTTGTATCAAGTCTGAAGAAAAGGACTTTGGAGATAGACCATCTTAATACACACATCATTTCTTAAATCAATTTAACCTGTTCTCTGTGGGCTGAGAATAAAGTCACTCACTCAAGTCAAATAGCTTTGACCATAGCAGGAAGTCTGTATCCAAAAATCATGCCTACAATTCATTCCTTGGAGGAGCAGAACTGTCAACTCTCAGCTTAGCTTCAATGGAGGTAAAATCCTTTGGTGATATGAGGGTCATTGAAGTATAGCCTTATTACAATGAACTCCAATGTCTAAAAATTGTTCTTATTGTGGGCTTGTACCACAGTAAGAGGCAAGATTTTAAGCTCTACTAAATACAAAACAAACAAACAAACAAAAGGCTATATATTTATGTTCATTTAAGAAAATACTAGTAGTGATGTATTATTATGAAATATACAATTAATATGTTTGGAGTTATTTAAAATTTATATTGAGAAAAATGTATGTATTTTTAGTATTGCTGTAGACAAGCATCTACATAAGACTTTTAAATTGTTGTTTTATATCAAACAACTTTTATAATACTCATTTTTATTGTTATAATATTTTATAAATTTTAAAGAATATGACAAAAAA
>JADRCD010176994.1:2381-36573 GCA_019843815.1 Montemys delectorum
TCCTCCTCCTCCTCCTCCTCTTCCTCCTCCTCCTCCTCCTCCTCCTCCTCCTCCTCCTCCTCCTCTTCCTCTCCCTCTTCCTTCCTGTAATTTATTAAACAAAGCAGAAGAAAAACCTTAGTTCTGGTGATTTAATTGCATGGAATATATTTGTCTACAGTAATATTGATAGCTACTCATTAAAATACTAACGTGGGGATTCTGGAAAAAATATTTGCTGTATTTAAAGTGCTCAAAATCACAAGATGACATCAAATTGAACACAGCTAATTAATGCATGTCATTACTTCTATTTTCTTCCAAAGTATCTCTGACATTGGAAAATAAATAGCAAAAAAAAAATAATAATAATAATAATAAAATAAATAATCACACTAGAAGTAGGAAAGGTAAAGACATGCTGAGGTAGGTTTTAAAACCACAGCATGGGTGTCATAACATCGAATGAGGTTGGATAGGGCCTAGGGGCACAGGGCTCTAACCCCAGCCCCTGAAATACTGAGGCAGATCAGTGCAGACCAACTTCAAAAGATGCCCAAACAACAATGGCATAGAAAGGACTGCTGAGACCTAGCCAGCCATGGTGCAAGTAAAACCATGAGGAGAGAATAAAAAGATTATAAACAGGAACAACCAAGAACAGACTCTATGGCGGTAAACAGGGTGATTCATGAAAGGGCTGTGGAAAAACCAAACCAGTTCCCTGTTCTTCAGAGGTGCCAACATAGGCCAAGACAACAAACAGCACTGTGTGGGAACTGTATGATCAGTCAACACTACAACTTACAAGTTGAACTCAGAAGTCAACACCAGACGAGCAGACCAGTTTCTAAGTCCCAGTACCCAGCCCAGAATCCTCAGAGAACACCCAAATGACTGGACATTTCTACATTTCCCCCATCCAGTGCCCCAGGCACTTCTGCCTCTTCATGAGAATTTCAACTTTTAATAACTATTTTCAACATACCATTTGTTTTCCTGCAATGAAAATTTATACATGATTTTCCCAACTCCTACATTATTTATAAAAGTCAATAGTAACATGTCCAAAGTATGACATAGAGGTAAAATAAGATGAATGTGGTTCGTGAGAAAACAATATCAATAGGTAAAGTCTTTAGCCGAAGAGCACTAGGCACTGTTACCTACACATAGAGTCCCTTCAAAAGTGAGAGCCATGAGTATAGATTAATATGCATAAGTTCACTGGCATCTATAACATGCTTGTCTGAAATGGTGAGCAGTTCCTGACAGAGCTCTGACACAGGAAAATGCAGCCTTATTGATTTACTCAGTGGTTCTGAGCCTGGAAAAGTTAAGTCATATTTAAACTATGCTAGCATATTAGAGTGTCTAAAAACAAAATCATACTCCAGGATCAGATAGCTTATAATTCTTATCAGACATTTGAAAATTAGGAGACAGAATAACTTTGATGCTCAATACTATCATATATTTTATATGTTAGTCCAGAATGAGGTATGGCATCCTTCCAATGAACATCAAAAGTGCACCCCAAACACTGTGGCCATAAATAATGCCTTATCATTTCCACAGATGCCCCTGTGTGCACCACACTCGAACTGAGAACCCAATACTCATCAGCCCAAAGTCACCAATAACAGTCCGTACGTGCACAGAGCTATAATAAAGAGATTTTAGATCAGGAGGAAAAGTAGCCGTAAAGTAAATGAAGATAATATAATATTCAGAACATAACCACATGTTACAAATACAATTAATTAGTACACTTTAAAACATGATATCCATTATACAAGAAGCAGTTGTTATTAAAGAAACAAAATCTGAGGAAGGTTTTTGAAAGGAATATTAAATGTCTTCCTATTATGAATATAATACTTATTCAAAAGAAGTTTTATAAAGATTAAATAAACTTTGTATAAAGCACTATTTATACTAGATTTCCTAGCCAAAAAAAAAAAAAAAACCATGTTTTTAGTTTATTTTTTTTTTTTTTTAGTTTTGAAGTTCTATATTATGCAGTAAATATTTAGAGGTAACAGTGCTCATGCAACAAAGACGGTGGCTGAGGCCCAAAGTGAAGACTGAAGTCATTCTTTAAACACTACATATCAGGGTGAAAATTTGAAGCCTCCGTATTCAGATTACTTCACTTCACCTTTGTGTCTGCTCTTTGAAATACATTGCTACACCACTGGTGTCTCCTTCCCAGTGTGAAGACACCGCTTAACCAGCTTACCTTTGTTCACACCGCCAATTAGTGTACGGCAAGGATCTACACAACTGAGACTTGTTTCAGAGGTTGTCCCACTGTGACACTTCAAGCTGGAGATCCCGGTTAGCTGAAGGTTCCAGAGAGCTGATTCTTGCAGTGCTTCAAAACCTTCCCAATGCTTTAATACAGATCTTCATGCTGCGGTGACCCCAACCGTAAAATCATTTTGTTGCTATTTTATGAGTGTAATTTTGCTACTGTTAAGGATAGTAATGCAAATATCTGATGTACAGGATATGTCACTCCCAAAGGATTCTTGATAAACAGATGAAGAACCACTGCTATAGAGGCATTTACTGTTTTAACACCATATTAGCAAACATGATAGCTTTTAAATTGCACTCACTTCACAACTCTGAACATACAAACATAAAAGGTACAAAGACGAATGAATAATAAAATGGAACTTTCTACATAATACTAATGTTATCGCTAAGTATCCTATTAATCATTACTCCATAACAACTCACCCCAAAATTTGACAGCTAAAATCTTTTAGTAGTCTCTCTTATGGTCTTACTGAGTTGCTGGGTGTAGCTGAGCAGTTCTGACTACGGGACTCTGATGTGGTTACAGGCAGATACCTCCTGACCTTACAGGCATCTGATGAGTCTGCTAGGCTGGACCTCGAAATGGCTACTCAACTTGGGATGTCGACTAGAGTATCTGTCTTTTTTGTACCCTCTCGAGCATGGAGGCCTTAGGAAGCAAAACGTGCATGGTGGCTCAGAGCTCCCACACAGATGGTTAAATGAGCAGAAGAGAAAGTGCGTCTGCCTCTGTGGCTCAGCCTCCACAGCTGCACAGCATTACTTCTGCCATATTCTGTCCATCTGCACAGATTCCAGGGACGGGGCTCAGGCTCCATGCTGGATGAAGAAGTACCATGATCACATGTTAAAGATTGTGTAGCCAGAGGTTAATTTTGTGGTTACCTTTGAGGAATCTAACTTTCCATATTAGAGCATATCAGATATCAGTAAGTTAGTCATGAAGGCCACAGAACGTCTTCCGTGGGTCAGTTAACATGTGGCATTTAGCAGAACGGCGTGCTGTCCTTGTGTCTGTCCCTTCCCTTAGCATCTCTACCTGCTGCTTGTTTTCCTCCAGCATCCCATTGTCCAGTCCCACTCCAGATCTTCTCTAACCCAGGAACCCAAAGCATAAAGGTGGATGCATGCATGACTGACTGGATGGACGGATGATCAGGGGTTGGAAACACAGATAAATAGACGGGTATGGAGGTAGGAATGCAAATGCTAGGGAGAGAGAGACAGAGAGACAGAGAGACAGAGAGAGAGAGAGAGAGAGAGAGAGAGAGGGAGAGAGGGAATTTTCTGCCAATTGTCTAAATGTTCAGTTGTGGATATAAACCTGGCTGGCAAGTAGCATTGCTTGGCTTGATGAACTCACATTCACAGGCCCTTCGTAACATTTGACTAAACAGATGCATTATTAAAGATTGGAAACCTTGCTTCTAAAATAGTCACCTTATATGATGGGTACATGTTTAAATTTTTATGTAACCCAATACATTTTTAAAAATAAAGTTATATATCAAGAAAACATAACAATTGGTTATATGGAGGATTTCTCTGTGCATCTCAGGGAGGCTGAACTCAATCACTTCTAATAAATGTGTAGACTAGTATTCTAGTATAAACATTTTTATGCTTGTGTGGAAACGGCAGAGGGAAACACCTGCACACATAACCCAGTGGATATTGTTGTCATTAATTTTAATTACCTCACTCACATTAACCATTAGCTCTGTCAAACATGATTATTCAAAGAAAATATTTGAAATTCAGCAGAATTTCTTTGGAAGAGAACAGAAAACCGACACGTGCACTTTTTATCCTCCCCAAGATTACGCATGCTTTGCTGTTTGAAACCAGCAGCTCCTATGCTGTCTTCTTTACAGCATAGCTGTTAATGTTGGCATATTCTGTCAGTGCTTTTCGGCTTTATAGAGCATACCTCTTTAACTTCAGTGATTCAGAGAAACCTAGCTCCTTTGCTTTTTTCTGTAAGCAGTGTTTTTTTTTTTAATGTATACAACAGGAAACAGAAAATTACTACAGGGAAGTAGCTCAGTCAGCCAAAACTCCCAACCTCATTTCTTTTGCCTTAGCTATCTGAGTATTTCAAGTTATAATTTCAAATATTGACTTGGGCAATGGTTTCCACTTTCATTTAATATAAATACATTCTAGGATGTTACACTAAAATTCTTCCTTGGAAACCTGTAGGATAAGTTTTCTTGAATCTTACATCTTTTTTTTTTTTACAACTTTAAAAAAAATTCATTATTATTATTATTATTACTATTATTATTACTATTACCATTATTATATCTTTTTTTACAATCGTTATCCCCCTCCTGGTCCATCCTCTGACAGTTCTTCATCCCATTCCTCCTCCCCCTTCTCCAAGAGGCTGTCCCCAGCCCCCACCCCCACCCTACCAGACCTTCCCCTCCCTGGGCCTTATGTCTCTCGAGGGTTAAGTGCATCTTTTCTCACTTAGGCCAGACCCGGCAGTCCTCTGCTGTCTAAGTGTTGGGGGCCTCATGTCAGCTGGCACATGCTGCCTGGTTGATGGCTCAGGGTCTGAGAGGTCTTGGGATCCAGGTTTGTTGACACTGCTGGTCCTTCTATAGGGTTGCCCTCCTCCTCAGCTTCTTCCAGATTTCCCCTAATTCAACCACAGAGGTCTCCAACTTCTGTCCATTGGTTGGGTGTAAGTATCTGCATCTGGCTCTTTCAGCTGCTTGTTGGGCCTCTCTCAAGGGCAGCCATGCTAGGCTCCTGTCTGTAAGCACACCACAGCAGCAGTAATAGTGTCAGGCCTTGGAGCCTCCCCTTGAGCTGGATCTCAATTTGGGCAGTCACTGGACTTCCTTTCCCTCAGTCTCTTCTTCATTTTTGTCTCTGCTGTTCATTTAGATAGGGACAATTCTGGGTCAAGAGTTTTTCACTGTGGGATGGCAACCTCATCCCTCCACTTTGTGTCCTGTCTTTCTACTAGAGGAGAACTCTACAAGTTCCCTCTCCCCACTGTTAGGCATTTCATCTAAGGTCCCTCCCTCTTTGTCCTGAGTCTCTCACCTCCCAGGTCTCTGGTACATTCTAGAGGATCCCCCGACCTCCTACCTCCTGAGGTTGCCTGTTTCCATTCCTTCTGTTGGCCCTCAGAGCTTCAATACTGATGCACCACCACCCCAATACCTGATTGTTTCCCCCTTGTCCCCTCTCCACCCAGGTCCCTCTCTCCCTCTACCCCCCATGACTGCTTTCTTCTCCCTCCCAAGTGGAATTGAGGCATCCTCACTTGAGCCCTTCAGCTTGTTGACCTTCTTGAGTCCTGTGGGTTGTGTCCTGGGTATTTGGTACTTTTTTAGCTAATTTCCACTTATAAGTGAGTACATACCACACATGTCCTTTTGGGTCTAAGTTAACACACTCAGGATAAATTTTCTAGTTCCATCCATTTGCCTGCAAAACTCATGATGTCCTCATTCTTAATAGCTGAGGAGTACTCCGTGTGTCAATGAACCACATTTTCTGTATTCATTCTTCTATTCTTCCATTGTGGGATCTTACATCTTAATAACAAGCTCAGAAGACTGTCTGGAAGACAATCCTGAGCCTTTACTAGATTATCAATTCCTCTGAACTTTGGTGAAATCCCCCTTCCAGAAATGTTGAATCATATGCATTTTGCATCCATTTTCAGAAGACTCCTGAAACCCAAGGTAGGATCCCATATGTAGCAATCACTGTGGAGACAGATGTCAGGATGTTTGTGAATCCATGAAGACTTTGCCCTATAGAGTTCCCTAGAGGTGCTCCAGTGGGACAGTAGTTATTCATCTACTTCCATGGGAGACATGATTTAACCCCCTGCTGCTTCATGTAAAAAATGGAGGGTTCAATGGAATGCTTATTAGCTGCTGCATGGAGATGGGGATGTTCCATGTCTGGGTAATGCTGCTGCTGAGGTATACTGGTGTGACATGGTGATTAGGTACAGTAAGTAATTTGAATTCCCTTCTGTCTGCTAAGTATTCCATTGTTGTCTAGAGTGTCATTCACCTTGGATACATGTGGATGAGGGTAGATGAGGGCTCTCCTGAATATGAAACATGTAACATTATTACTTTTGTGTTAGAATGTAATCACCTTGGAGAACTGCAGCAAGAGTGTCTCTATCAGCACCTTTCAGCTGTTTTTGGTACTACAGAGATCTTTGGTCTGTTCCGTTGTGTTTAGTAAGACAGTAAGGAGGGAATGTAGACATCTCAGTCAGGATTGAAACCCTGGAAATGCTTCTCCCAATCTCCATCACTATCTTCATGGCCGAGTGGTACCTTAGTGTAATCTTCATGTGAAGTAACTGCTGCTTCATAACTGTGGTCTTTGTTTGATTGACAGAGAGATTGAGAAAATTATTATGAAACAAAGGCAATAATACCCAGTTCTGATTTAAAAACAATTTCTAAAATGTCTTGCCAGTTATCCCATAGGAGGCCTTTAATAAAATAAGAACTCATTGAGTTTCCAGTGTGAATGTAAGGGCTGAAGAGATGGCTCAGCTGCTGAAGGTTGACTTACAACTAAAGAAGGAAAATCCTTTAATTTCCTGCCTTCAAGTTCTCCTAGAAATGAAAAATAGGATATAAAAACAGGGAGGAGATTACAGAGGAATCCTCATCCCTTTTCAGGGTGGGGCAGATAGGCCCTTATAGTGGGAAAGCAGGAAGGGCTAGCCTACTGCTTCCTCTGTTGAACAACAGTAGTAGTTATGGGCAAACTGGGCCCTGGCAGGAATGCACTCCTGTGCTCCAGATTGCAAGCTAATGAGCAAAGGAAAGCACAGCACAGCTGAGGGGCAAGAAAATGTTTTCACCCCTCTCTTGTGATAGTTATTGGCTTCGTTGAAATCTGCAGACTTCCCCCAGACTTCCCCTTCTACTTCTTTGTCAAGTAGAAGGCAAGTGGCTACTGATCTCTTGAGAAGCACAGACAGTGCTTTATATCACACATACGTGGGAGTACACTAGCATTAATGTTGAAGGAGCTAGCACCAAGTATACACAGTCACATCTCGTCCTAGGTCACTACAGTCACAGCCAGTCCTAGCTCACTACCAGCTACACATATGTGCTCTTGTGTCACTCCTGCGTTCACAGTGCAGGCACACACAGCCAACCCCAGACCTAAGCTGGGCAGCTCCAACAACCTACTCAAATGTGTAGGTCACCAAGAAGTCCCTCTATCCATTCAATAGTCAGAACCAGTAAACATATGTAACATAATTTCATATATATCTCATTCAAGCTCTTATAAACAGATACATATGAATATATGCTTATTGAAAACCCCACTGCATCAAGGCAAGAAAACATACATGTCAAGAGGTAGGAGAGTTTAGAATTAAGATTATAGTTATGCTAAAACCTTTCTGTTCTGCTTGCGTGCTTAAATTGGCACTTACAATTGGGAGTGCACTTTAAAAGATTGAAGGTGATGGGTGTCTCCACACTATCTATATCATAGCTGGGGTCTTAACCTTTGGCATTTCACACAACTGAGATGCGGACGGAGCTAAATTTTCTACACCCACAAGGACCTAAGTGATGCAATGCAAAGGAAGCAAGGAGCATGAATCATCCCATAAAGGATATACTCTCTTTTTCTTAAATTATTCATATATTAGTCATTTAAAAAAATAGGAGCCATCTGGGCCTGCCACTAATTAAAGTTGAAAGTAAACAATCTACTACAGGTGGGAATGTAACTTGTCTCAATATTCTTGAGAATACACACACAGAAACACACAAACCTAAGCATGTACATGCACTTCTACACAAGATCTTTTAAAAGATTTTTTAAAAATATTAATGTTAAAAATGTTTCTAATGATCACATTTTGGGTTTGTTTTGTTGGGGTTTTTTTGTTTGTTTATTTGTTTGTTTGTTTGTTTGAGACAGGGTTTCTCTGTGTAGCCCTGGCTGTCCTGGAACTCACTCTGTAGACCAGGCTGGCCTCGAACTTAGAAATCCGCCAGCCTCTGCCTCCCAAGTGCTGGGATTAAAGGCGTGCGCCACCACTGCCTGGTGGGAAGACAGTGGTGTAACATCTTAAATGCCTTTGTGATTTTTCCCTTAGATTCTTCCCTTCTCTCAGACCCCAAGTTCACACTTCACATCTTCTCTTTCCAGTCCTTCAGTACCTGACACTTACATCTTTTTTTTTTCATTACTCCTGATAGCATACTTTTATTATTAGCCTGATTTGTAAGAGAAAAAAAAAGCCATATTCCTTTAGTGGATGTCAGCCATACTGTTTGGACTTGCCATTAGCTCTTTGCCTTCCCTAAAGTAGCCCCATGGCCCGTGTCTCCTGCTTTTCTAGGAAGTAGCCAAAGGGTTCAGCCTGCTAGGGAGTGCTTTCTGCTGTGGCTGTCAGCTGAGAGGAAAGCTAACATGTCATGGTAGGGTCCAGTTCTTCTCTGATGACTTTATTTTCCAGAGTCAAATATTTAAGACTGTAGATATTTAATACACTCTAACCATCCAACCAATGGTAAACATGTATTACATTGTATTATTGAAAATTGAAAGGTCTGTATGGTGCTACTAAAAAATACACTGAATTTTATTTTGAACAATTTAATTATTGTTAGCTTCAAGGAAAACCATTTCATTCTGGGTTAAGTTTTATTTCCGTAATTTAAAAAATGAAAAAAGCGCAGAGAAACACACACTCCTTTAAAAAGGTGGTCATTTAGACTCATTTCATTCCTTCACAAACTACTGAATGTCCACAATGGAACAGGCATTAAAATAGCAATGTAAATCACAAAATGCCTAAAGTATCATTCATACACTGGGCCTTGCTGGCCAGCAGCCTGTGTAAATGTAGCAGGTCAAGTTGTATAAACAAAAGATGAAAGAAGCAAACCCCATAATCCCAGAGAGCCGTAAATGTTACACCTTGATTGATATGCAGGTCGGTCAATAGGGAGGCATGTAAAGCAGCTAAGTGCAGAGGCTTCTTAAGGCTGGTGGACAAAGAAAGTCCCTTTGAAAAGGTAGGACTGGAGTCCAGCCTCAGCTGGAAGAAACCCCACAGGAAGGGCTTCTCCAGCCCATTACTGAAGCTCTGAGGCAGGAATAACCCTGAAATGTTCAAGGGACAGTAAAGCAGAAGCTGTGCACCCACCAGATCGGAGCAGGCAGATGAGTTCCCTGAGATAAGGCCAGAGATGTAGGGCAACCACTTTACATGACTGCAAAGGAGTCTGTCTGTCTTGTATTTTAAGAGTCACAGGAAGCCATTGATGGTTTCAAGCAGCGATAAAATAATATGACCTACATTTCAAAAATGTTTGGGCAATTCTTACACTGAAGTGTAATAAGCAGAAAGCCGGAGACAGGAAGGCCAGTTGGATACAGTGATGGGGTTGGGGGTGGCAGTCACTTGGGCTAGACTTGGAGTAGCAAAGAAAACTTACTTCATCTTAAAGAGATGCTTGTGCTGCTCCATCGAGTGATTTGATGCTGGAAAACCTGAAGTTCACTATTAATGTTTCAGCTTGGTAACTGTGTGTGTTACATTAATGAATGCCCTGAAGTCCAGCAGCAGTGAACACTTGTCTCTTATCATCCTGGATCTTAGATAACTACATGCCTCCCTATTGACCGACCTGCATATCAATCAATTGACAAATATGTGCTGTTTTTATTAAACAAATTCCTGAGAAATTGGATGCTGAAAGTATTCAATATTCTCAGAGATAGGGCAGCATCCACCATTTTCTGTTGCCACCTAGGAAGTAAATAGATACAGCCTTTGAGTCATAACGTCAAGAAACCATCAAGTTTCTGGTAGGTAATATATGGAACCCATTTTCTACCGTGAGTCAGTCCCAAAGCTACCACGTATGATGCGTTTTCATAGAAGATCATTTCCAGGAACGTATTTCAGATCTACACTTTAATCATGTATGCTATCAGTAGCCTCAAGTTATTAAGGCATGGCTAGACAAGAGAGATTTCATTTCTCTCAAAGGAAAGGGTAAAATTGTCAAGGGGATTGTAGGGTGTACAAAGCCTAGGGTTTAATCAAGTAAGAAGCCTGTAGACCCTAGTGTGAACGTGGCTAACAGACTTTCACACACACTGATTTCAAACAGAAAGGGAGAACAAAAACAGAGACTCCTCCTAAGATCACAGAAGCCCTTAGAGGTTCTGGGGTGATAGCAATAGACAGAGAAGAATCACTCTTCCATAATTTTTTCTCAAAACTAATTTTAATCACAGAGTGTCTCAAGTACCAGACAGAAGTGTTTTTCCCCAAAATCTGAAAAAAAGTGTCCATTCAAACTGAAGGCATTCTGTTAAGATAATAGAATAAGTGTTCTCCAGAATTTATATGAGGACAAAGAATTAACAGTTCATCTAAACATGATGGCAATTGTATTAAAATGTTTCCAGTAACACCTTTCATAATTGCTTAATATAATAAAACAGTTCAATTTAGATCCAAAAGTTCAGGCCTTGCGTTCAGAACAATATTAATATTACATTTCAGATATTATCTTTAAAACTAGGGTCATTGATATAGAAGGTTTGCTAAGTTTTGTAATTTACAGTCTTACAGTTTAACTACTGCTTTTCTTTCAGTGCAGCCTCTTTAGCTACCCTGTGAGATAGGTGCTATTTCCTATAGAAATGCGAAGATATTGGTTAAGAGCTCTTGCTGAGCAAGTTTAAGGAGTTCAAATCCCTAGCGCCACTCCCCTCCCCCCCCCCCAAAAAAAAAAATCAAGGCATGTCTATGTGGATTCTTGTAATGATGTTGCTAGAGGTCAGGGTTCCGGGAAGTAGCTGGCTCACAACCTAAGTCAAGGATTAGAAAGAAACCCCTGTCTCCAGGGAGCAATGTAGACAATGAGAGAGCGAGTTACCTTATTCCTTCCTCTGGTCTCTGCACACACAGGCACGTGTGCTTGCACTTGTGTGCATAATACACACACACACACACACACACACACACACACAGACAATTTACTTCAGCCTCAAGCTTAGAAAGGACAGTGTTTTAAGTCTCTAGATGAAGTCCTTTGAGTGTGATGAGGGCACAGTTAAGACATTCTGCCACAATTGTTTCTAGAACTTTATTAAATCCTAGAGTCTTACAGTGACTGCAGCTAAGAGCTGGAAGGTCTGAGCTATGTCCGTATTCCAGCTTTCCGGCTCCAAAGAAGGGATGTCATCGTCATGGGGTCATTTCAAGGATTAAGGAGCTTGGTGTGAAAGTATGTGTTCGTCAAAATGTAAAGCACTCCAGAAGGCTGTGTTGGAGGGAGGTTTTTTAATTAAAATCACTGACCAAAGTGCAGGTTTGTCTAAGTTTTGTGACTTGGATGTGAATACACACAGTGCAGCAATAGGTGACTCTGCTCCTGAAGGTTCCGAGGTGTTAGGTCAGATACAAGGTCTCGAACACAGTGATGACCATGATGACCATGGCCCTCTCACAAACAATTGGAAGACTGGGTTGTGTTTTCCTTAGAAACTTCTGAACTTTCATGTCTTACCTCTGCAATGTAAAGCATTTCTTTAATGTAAAAAGGACTTAAAAACAGCATAGAAACCTCACAGCAAGACATGAGCAATGCCTTAGAGCTGTGTGTGCAGTATTTATAGAGCAGTGGTTCTCACCATGAGCATGGCAATCCGCTGTCACAGTGGATGCCTGCGACTACTGGAAAACACAGACATTTACATTACAATTCAGAACAGGAGAAACATGGCCGTTATCAAGTACCAATTAAACAATCCTATGGTTGGGGGTCACCACAGTATGAGGAACTGTATTAAAGAGCTAGTACACATTACTTTTTGAAGTAAGACTTGAAAGAACAAAGTCACCTGTCTTACATTTATCCATCCCTGACTGGATGCACAGCACCATTTTTTTTTTTTTTTTTGGACTTTCTGATTACAGTCTGTGTATGGACAATTCTTTCATCTTCTAACATAATAGACCTGCCAGAACGTTAGTAAGGAAGGCCTCAGGTGAAGGCTCCTGGGCAGAAAGCTTGAATGTGAGCAAAGATGACAGAAGTGACAGATAAGATGATAGAAATGGAGGTCAGAATAGAAACCACAGCGAGCAACAAGAGTTGACTCGGACCAGCCTATACACAGAGCAGTTGCTAGCTGTTGCCTGCCAGGATGTCCCAGTCAGGAAGGTCTCCTTAACCTGCAGCTCTGGTGACACATCTGAACACAGACCACAGAGTCTGGGAAAGCCCGGCGTCCTTTTTTTTTTTTTTTTTTTTTTTTTTAAATCTTGTTTTGTGTTACTTTAAACTTATATTAAATGAGTTTGTTCTCATTTTTAGAGACTAGAAAGGAGTGGATGCAATAAATTCTAAGAAGTCAACTCCACAGCATAGAGTTACAGTCTCAGCAAAAGAAGAGACAATAGTGCATACAGCAAGGCAAACCTCACAAAGTTCTTTGATGAACATACATGTTTAAATGGATGGACAAAAGATGGACAGACAGACAACTTAGATTAAGGTTGGGATGTGTCCAGAATCCTATAGCCAGGGCTAACTTAATTATTAACACACTATTAAAGAAAGTTAAAAATAAGCATATTTAAAGTACTAACAAAGCAAGTAAATTCTGATGTGATGTAGCATAAAGAGAAAAAAATCTTAAATCATACGTTAGACAGACTCTGTGGGTGGCTCCCATGGCCTGTGTTTTCTATGTTAATGGTCTGATATAATCCCCTCCCTTGGACAATGTTCAGGATGTCATCTGCTTGTAAGCAGTAGAATGCCTTCCTGGTGATGGGGCATACCTGATTACACTGCAGAGGGCTTTAGTGTCTGTTTTATGCTGGGCCTTCTTATTCCTGGAAGGGTTCAAAGAGCTGAACTGCTTTGTTGGGAGACTCACGGGGCAAAAATCTGAGGCAGTCTGGCCGAAGCCTTCAACCTTCTGGAGCCTCAGATAAGCCCTCACTCATGTCCCACACACAGTGGGAGCCTTGTGAGATCTTACTGAAAGGACTCCCCTGAACCACTGCCGGCTCCCACCCTGCAGAACGTGGAGGGCTGTCTAGGTGTTGTTTTCAGTAGCTGCTGTGTTTAATAACTGATTATACCACAAAGAAAACGGCACTCGTTGTCTTCGAACTCTTGAGTGAGGAAATGGCCTTTCTAAGAGCAAATACAGAGTTCCTTGGGCATTCAAAATTGTCTTCTATTGGAATGGGAGACAAATTATATTCTTAAGGCCTTGAGTCAAATTTCAAGTTGCAGATACCCTCTCTGTTCCCCTTAACTCTCTGTGTAATGGTGGGATGTGTGAGGGGAAGAGAGGTTAGCCTCCCCGAGTTTAATTAAGACAGCAGCCTCCAGAAGCAGACAGCCGCTGCTGTGTGAGAAATGCTGTCATGCTTCTTCCCCAGAGACACGGCTTTCCACCTCACCATGTGACAGTGTCTCCGTCAGCCCAATCCTCCAGCACCTGTCACCGGCACTTGACACATGGTTGATGCTCAGTGATTGATGAATGAACTCCTTAGTAAGTTATCTCACCCATAACGAGGAAAAGGGAACAAAAGTCACCTTTCCCTGCAAGGACACATCTTTCTTACAACCTGGGGAAAGGGAAACTCTTTGTATACGAGGAAACAGATGGATCCACTGTGCAAATACAGAAAGGACTGATTTGCTTTTATAAAGGGAGCGAATCTTAAAACCCGAATATGAAAGTGAGTCATTTCCCAGTTCTCTTTATTTCTTCTTGGTCTACAGAGCTGTCTGTCGTTTTATATGAGCTTCTGCTGCAGAGCTAGAAGATGCCAGGAGCTTGTCAGGTTCCCAAAAGATACTGGCAGGATGGACTCATCTCTCCTGTGTGTATCCTGTGGCTTCTCATCAGATGAAGGCACAAACCTTTTATAATCTGGCAATAATTGAAATGCCCGCCCTTATCATTTATTCCTTTTTCCTCTGAGTCCTTCTCTGAAAACCCCCACTGGAAACAACATTTTAGCATTCATTATTCATTGTGTTTGCCCCTGGTGAGTGCCTGAGCTTTATAACTCATTATTAGCAATTTGTGAATTTTTAACAAATACTCTAATTATTCCTGATTGATTTCTTGGACATTGTACATTTCAAATTTTCAAACATACTGAGCACTCATTAGTTATCATTTCTTGATATCTTACTCTGCACAAGGCACCTGTGGTTGTCATTATAATGGATACAAGGGTAAAATGAGCTGTATGCTTGTCTGTCAGGAAGCTAGCCACGTATAGACAGAATCAACATGTGTATGAATACGCTACAACTGTAGCATAGAAGAGACACAGAGGAGTTTCAGATGTTCATGAATTTGAAAGGAGGGAAGTAACATTTGTCTCCCAGAAATGCTGTCCCAAGTTACCACAAATTTGGTGTCTTAAAACAATACAAATATATTATCGCACAGTTCTAAAAGCCTGTAGTCCAGAATGGGTCTTTCTAGGCTAAAATTGAGGTTCAGCGAAGCTTTGTGCTCCTCTAGAAGTTCTTTAGGATTTTTTGGTTGGTTGGTTTTTGGTTTTTATTTTTTCCTCTTCTAGGCTCTCTAGCTGCTTACATTGCTTAGCCTCTGGAAATCTTCAAAGCCAGCTGGCCAAGCGCAGCTTTTTACACAGAACTTCATTCCAGAGTTGGACCTTCTACTTCCAGCCCCCAATTGTAAGGCTCTTCGTCATCGCATTGAGCAAATGCAGTCCTTTGAATTTCTGATCAAATGACTATCAGGCTGAGTTCCCCTTCTGTGGATTAGGGTGGGAACAGCTTCAGCAAGGCATTCTTGTCCTTACCCTAGGAGCAGAGGAAAGGTTCCTGCAGAGAGCAAATAGAATGGAGATGCCTGAAGGTAGAATACAGGAAATATAGGAATAAAGGAAAGGAATAACAAAATAACAGGATAAAATGTAAGGTTAGAAACAAGGAAGAAATTTTTTAAAATTAGTTTGCTTGCAGCTTGGTTCAGCAAATTATTTTTTAGGTTTGGTGACCTAAAAAAAAATGGCCTTGTGTCTGTGTTGCAACCACTCAACTCTGCCATTGTAGCAGGAAAGCAGTCATTGGTAATAAGAAATTGTTGGGGTATGTTCCAATAAAACTTTATTTATTTAAAAAAAAAATGGGTGATGGGCCTGATTTGGTCCTAGACTATTGTTTTTCAAGCCTTTGTCTTCAGCACAAATAATAAAAAGAAGTAATTGAAAGTGAGTTAGGAGTTGGCTCTAAAATATTGTAAACACCTGGCAAAGTGTTATGGAGGCTTTTTGTTTAGCAGACATCGAGGAGCTGTTGGTGCTTTGGGAGAAAGAACAAGTGTAATTAGGGCTATGCTTTGGGAAGGTCTGTCTGCTCAGCAGTGGGGTGTTGATTGGCTTTTACTAGGTTCTTCTTCATTTGGTGCCCTAATGGCTAATTGATATGTTTGTCACTCTTTCTGTACCTACTAGCCATATTCATCTTTCTACCATCCTTCAGACATGCTAAGCCTACTCCTATACTAAACCTACAGTGTTGGCTCTCCCACCTGCCCAGAATGAAATCCCCTTCTTCCACAAAGCTCCCGCCTCCATTCCATTTCCTTCTCTCATGCCATGCCTCCTTTTGATCACCATCATGGCTGTCAGTCCCTCCATCTGCCCGCTTGCTTTTTCTAACAGGACTTACTCGCCACCCAATGCTTTATCTTCCCATTAGAAGCACTGTATCATCAGGAGGGATCCAGAATGGTCCTTAGCAATCATTGGTAAGGTCTATCGAATACATAAATCAGTAACTTCACAGGAGTGATTGTTTCAGAGCAAATAGAAACAGAAAGGGAAACTGGGTTTTTCAGCTGGATTCATGGAGGTTTCAAAACTATTAACAGTCAAGGATGTCAGCACAAAAAAATAAATAAATAAATAAATAAATAAATAAATAAATAAAAACCAAAAAACCATTTTTAGGAAAAAGGAGTACAAGCCCTAGTAGGTGAAACATTGAGGAACTGGTAGATGTGTAGTGAGGGTTGGGAGCAAGGTCAGGCTGTGGGACTCTAGATAAGAGAAAAGGAGTGTGTCTGTGATAGCTGAAGCCCTGACACCCAGAGAATGGATTCGACAGGAGAAGTCCTCAGAGACAGCTCAGAAGAGACAGTAGAGAGGCCAGATGGGAGCGCTCAAACTGGCAGAATTAAATGAAGAGCTGATTACCGGGGAGGGGATACTAAAGAGAAGAGAATTCCTGAGGAGCGATCATCAGGGCTAAATGCTGCCCTCCAGAAGACAGCCTGAGGAAGGCTGGCGGCGAGGGTGGGCATTTTGACCTACCTGTAAGAGCCGAGTTCCTGTAGCCGGCGAAGGGCCGAGATGTATTTCACCAATGCTGTTTCGAATGTCAGTTCAGTCTTCTGTGATTCATAAGGATTTCAGGATCTGCTGGAAACTTAGTTATAAACATCAGCTGGGTAACCGCGATGTAAAAGTTGACAAGCTTAAGGAAAACGTTATAGAATCTTGCTTATTGAAAAGCTACATTCCAGATGCTTCCATACATATAGTTCCAAAGGGGACAAGCACATTACTACACTACATATCATGTCAAAATGTATCACACATCATAAGCATACAAAGTCAAAAATAAAAAAGTTTTATAAGATTCACCTGAGTCTACACTGTGATTCTATAGCATATGCTAAAAACTACTTAATTTTAACAAACCCGTGCCCAGGTCCAGATTCCTGGGACTCTGGAGAGATGTCAACAAGTTGACATTCTCTGCATTCACACTCTCTTCTAAATTGAGAATTGCTAAGATAAGAAGGAAAAGCTTAGGCCAGCAATATTTTTACTCTGTCTTCTGCTGACATATGAGTGGTGTTAGACTTTTTGTTGAAAGAACTACAGAATAGAATAAACCATTAGAAACACTTGGGTGCAACCTACCACCAAGGAGGGGTTATGGTATGTAACCGTTGGTCCTTGAGTTCTACTTTTCAAAACATTTTTACAGAGTGGCTGCTACTGCTGCCTCCTCCTCCTCCTCCTCCTCCTCCTCCTCCTCCTCCTCCTCCTCCTCCTCCTCTTCCTCCTCCTCCTCCTTCTCTTCCTCCTCTTCCTTATATTTTAAAGGTTTAGTAGCTAATAACTCAAAACCCAAATGGCCTACATTCAAATCCCGCCTCTGGCTCTAAGGAATTACATGACTCAGATGAGTTCCCTGATTTGTCCCTGCCTCTCTCCCCCATAAAGTGGGGAAGCTTTTCTGTTCCAATACCCACCATGCAGGCAGAGTTGCCAGGCTAGGGAGACGATTTGATGAATAAAAGTGCCTGCTGAGCAGGTCTGACTCTCAGAGTTGAGGTCCCCAGAGCCAATGTAAGATCTAGACAGGGCAGTACATTCTATAATCCTAGCACTCTTACAGTGAGTTGGGATGTGAGATAAGAGAATCTTCTAGAAACTTACAGGCAACTGATCCCAGTGTAAAAACTATAGCAGCAAACTAGAGATCCTGCCTCAAGTATCAAACGAACGAAAGGACCAAACCCCTAAAGTTGCCCTTTAATCTGACCTCCACACACATGCGGTGGTAAGTGCATGTCCTCACACGTGAGTACACACACACACACACACACACACACACACACATCAATACTTTTTTAAAAAAACAAAGCTGATCACATCTTCTACCCACCTTTCCAAACATCACTACCGGTTTTCCCTTATGTGCCATTCTGTTTATTTGCAAAGTTTTACATCTCATTTGGTATTTATTATCTATTGCTCCCATGGTATCCTGTGGCTTTGCCATTTTTCTTTATTTAAAATTACCATAAATGAGTTTCACTTGCACATGTAGTCTAGATTAGGAGCTACCTTGGGCTCCTAGAACCAAGAAAGCAGAAGCTCAGTTTCAGAGGGGCATTGCACGGTGCCCCCTCATAAAGTCAGATATGGCCGGCATCTCTTCTCAGAGGAAAGAGGATGATAAACTAATTACAGCATTTTATTGTCTGTATCAGAGTTATTATCCTAAAAAGCCATTAACTATATAATGATAACCAAATGACTGGATGGGCCGTTAACAGTAATATGTCCCTTGAGGATCCACACTGCACTTGTGTGTGTGCTGTGTGCAGACATGGTGGTAAAAAAAAAAAAAAAAAAAAGGTTCTGAGACTAAGCTAAGTGCCAAAGTTTCACTGATGAAGATTCTGTGGGAGAGCTGGTTTCTTCTTTGTCTGTCTCCTGAAAGGCTTAACATTTATTTAAGCTCCATGTCTTTAAGGAAAAGGAAGATTAAGGGAAATAGTCTGGCTAGCCTTTTGGCTAAAAATAACTAGTCAAATAGTATTAAACAGCAGAAAATGGCCAACAAAGATGGAATGCCTTTCCCGGCTTGATGGTTGAAAACAAACGTAAGTTCCCCCCATCCACCACAGTGGGATCTTGGGGTGCGGTGCAGCAGTTCTGTTTTACATGTTCAAAATCAGCCTTGAAGTGTTTGCAGCACACTGACTATTCCTCTCCTTTATTACTCAAGAAAAAGTATTTTTTAAGTAACAGATAAACAATAAGAATTATCAATGAAGACTTTTGTTACCCTTAGCCTTTATTGAAAATAGCTTACTTTATTCTGACTCTGCAATATAAGTTTTTTGAGCTTGGACTTCTCTGTATTAGTAAGACACTACAAGGTTGTGTGGTGTGTACTTGTAAACTACACTTTCCTTTAAAGTCACCCCCCCTCTCTGTCTCTCTCTCCCTCCCTCCCTCCCTCCCTCCCTCTCTCTGTCTCTCTCTGTCTCTCCCTCCCCCCCTCCCCACTTGAGTAGATGGTAAATTGACATTAACTTGAGGAAATAGAACATTTCAGGTTTTTCTAAGTATCTTGCAGTAAATCAACCTCCAAAGACTTCCGTAGGAAACACGTTGACCCTTTTTAAAAACTATAAATGCAATAGACTGAACGTATTTTTTATGGAAAATAGATCCTGCTCTCATACAGTACATCCCAACCCACAGTTTCCCCTCCCTGCACTCCTCCCAACCACGTAACTCTTGTTACCCAAAGATAAGAAAAAACATATCAAGATGAAGTGCAGCTTGCTGTCTGTTTGAAGGAGAAGCTCAGTTGTTCCATCTAATCGCCTTCATAGTGCTCTGCACGCGCCCACTTGTTCAGACTTAAAGACACTAAAAGAAAAATTACATGTGTGTGGCGTCTTGCCTCTCATCATCTTGAAATTTTCTTTCAAAGTAACTAATTATGTGCTGCTTCCCAAAGAGAAGTGCAGATTTGGTTCATGCAGTCTCTGAATGTTTAACTCTACCTTTATTTTTATCTTTGGGAATAGAAGCCATTGTCTTTGTCTTTTACAAAATCCAATGACAAATTATTGCGAGATAAGCTGATCACTAACATAATGCAGATCTCCATACCACGGGCAATTAAAACCCACCAGTCCTCAGAAGTGTTCACCCAGCAGTGGACCTGGAGCAGGAGCTGAAAGCGGAGCTAGACCAGGAACACTTGTTAAGATGCAGAGATGCCAGCCGCTAAAGCTTGGACTGGTTTTTAAATTTACAACCAAGATTTATGTCTGAGCTAAATTTGACTAATCAGACACAATTCATGGGCTAGATTTAACTGTAGTAGGAAAGGACGGGAAAACCTTCACTTTCCTACATGTCTTTTCTGAACTGCTGAACATTTTAGTCTGACTAGGTGTCCAGTCTTAGTCTTTGTAGCCCAATATAGGCTTAAGTACAAGCTCGAGGATAGACTGCATTGTTGCATCTTTATATGTCTACTGTTATATATACCTTCGCCCTTTATTTTATGTCTCAGTACCACAAAAAAGCCTAATGAGCTTACACGTTTGTCAAAGTTGTTTCAATATTCAAAGGAAATATTACAGTTTCCCAACAACCTGATAAATGCACACAACCCTGCTTTGGACATTTGAATTGGGTCTGCAGCATCAGAGAGCAGTACTGTAGCTAGCGTTACTTCTGAAGGATATGAGTACCCGAACCACAGCATCCAGTTATGCATGCACCATAGTGTGGAAAACCATGAGGGCATGGAATGTCCCAGGCAGCTCTTTTCTGTTTAGTCACTGACTTGACATGTGACATGCCAGCACCACAGAAATTTAATTGGTGTATAAAACCATGCCGGGGTTTCCAGATCAAACTTCTCACAGAAGAATAACCGTTATCTAGCTTTCCGTCTGGTGGTTACCCTCAAGGGACCCTGGCTGCAAGCTTCCTCACACACCATGGTAGCATGTTAAAATTGCAAGAGGTCCAAAGAGAACTAGGAGAGTAGCTCGTTCCGTGTAAGTTAACCAAATATAATTGCAGAGTAAGTCATTTTTCCTTGTTCTTTAAACATGATTTTCTTATCTCAGTGATGAGCAGCAAGGGCTAAGTGGGCGTTTGCAGTCCTCTTAGAGCAGTGTTCTCTGACCTAGATTTCAGATCTCTGTAGTATTTCCTGAGGAAGACCAAGGCCTTCTCTCTGTGTGCATCTGCCACTAATAATAAAGCCATGAGTCAGCTGCATAGGTGAACTGTCTGGGTAAGGGTTTTAAGCAATGCTTTTATTAATGAGAAGCAAGTGCATGGTTCTCTTACACTGCAGATGAGTTAATCAGCTAAATATAACCAAGAGTATTTCTAGAGACATTCCTCCATGGAGAAATATTTAAATAGTCCCCTTTTCTTAAAATAATAACAACATGTTTTGATCTACATAAAGAAGTTCCTTAAAATAGATATAGAGCACTAACTATGCATTAAAAATTTTAGATGACCTATTGGATAGCGGGCACTTGCCAGGTTTGTGCTACATGAGCCTTGTAAGCCATATGGGGAAAGTTGGGAGAAAAAAAAAAACAAACAGAAAAAAACAAATGTCATCTGAACCTAAGAAAGCTCTATGGCCATAGTGAATTCACTACTGTGATAGAAACAGAGAGAGAATTCACTACTGTGATAGAAACAGAGAGAGAAAGAGCTAGGCCTGCCTGACTGCTGAGTAAGACTTGGAAGGTGAGGGAGACAAACCTTGACATGTTACAGACATGAAGCCTTCAGACTGAGGCAAAGAGGAGATTCACTTGGGGAGATGGAGAAGAGGACCAGTTTGGGGTATAAATTAAAATTTAATCTGGAGAAAATTGAGCACAGATTGCCTTAAGAGTGAGGTAAACAGAGGTGTTTCATGGAGTCGCTATTACCAGTCTGGATTAAGAAGTGGTGGGTTTGGAGAAATTAACTTGAGAATCTTCAGCGTGCATGCGAGTTTTAAAGTTATGAAAGTGGTGGATTCACGCATAATGGCAGTATCAGTAGAGTGAGGGAAGGGATCCAGGCACAGCAAGTACTGGGAACATTTAGAGATCTGTATGAAAGTCAGTGCTAGACCAAGGAGTCATCAGAAAGAAAGAAAACATCTTGGTCTTTTGGAAACCGCGAAAAATATAATAATAGTTTTAACTGCATTTCTCTTTCAGTCATCCTGGTGGTATTTTTTAATGTTTCTCTTTCTCCACAAACCCCTCTCTTTCTTTACTTTCACACACACACACACACACACACACACACACACACACACACACACACAAAGGATCTATTTCAACCATTGTCTCTGTTTAACTCCCTTGCCCATCTACCCAACCCACCCATTCTCTCTACATAACATATAGACTCAGGCTCCTAATGCATCTGATAGGCTTCTCACTAGTTACAACGAGCTTTACGCAGTTCTCAGCTAAGGTATTAGTTATACTCACTATAAATTATATACATCAATGTATAAGTTGATGACATGAAGGTCTGGAAAAACAGAAAGCTTGAGGCAGTTCTAAATATGAGTTGGAGTGGCCCTGAGAGGTCATGAGGGAGTCATCTGGGAAGATGCAGCAGAATCAGAGACGTCTAGATTCTGCTTTTGGACTGGGTCATAGCTATAATTCTCAGTCCACTACAGAGCAACTAACACAAGGAATAACAGCTGCTGCGTTTTGATTTCCATAAGAATAATACAGAACCCCAACAGAGATCCCACGCAGAGGTCAAATTAACAAGAAAATTGTTTTGGCCTAATGATTAACAAATATTTCTGTACATTTTATTTTGAACTAAAATATCTAAAACAAATTATACCCCTCATTGAATAAGTTGATTTTTACAAGGTTAGTTCTCCTTTTATGCTTTTGATATTCACACCTCAAATAAAGACAGCAGGTCTCTGAATATTTCCAGTTTTCTTGGTGTATACTTACATTTCTGAAACTGGCTTTTTCCTTATTTCCCTCAACTTCTAACTTTTTAAATACATATGACTTGTCATCATATAAAATCAAGAGTACAAGTCTGACTGCTATGGTTGATGCATAATCACACTGAAGATAATAAAATCATACTTTTTTCCAAGTAGAATTAAGGGGTTCTTTCCCCCAATATCCAGAGACTCTCTTTAGAATTAATTTCCAGCCTTTCCTACGATTTCTAGAAGACATGACAAAGTGATATTTCATACCACTTCGTATTTAAACACTTCATATTAAAAATACTTCATACTGTACCAGTCCCTTGTTTTCTATAAATTTAAGTCACTACAATTTGATTATTTTTACTTTCAAGTTGGATTTTCATATCAAATGTAACACCAGTGAAGAAGGTAAGATGTCAAGTCATCCCACATCCATCACCAGAGATGGATAGGTTCTGAAATGAAGGACAATAGAAGGTGAGCTAATGATCTAATATGGGAGAGACATTCAAGATCTTCATGGCTTTTGAGTCATTTTCTTAAAATAGACCTGATTGGTTGGATTAGTGAATAAGTTCTGTATAGTCTTATGCTATTATTTTATGAACGTTGCTTAGGAGGCCACTTCCTGCCAGAGACACAAACAAACAAGGATATGAGACATGATTATTATATCTAGCTATCTATCTACATCTTGGGTCCTCAGACAGAGCCAGTATGATGACAAATTTTATCTCAGATGTGCAAAAGATTCTTATGTAGTTAGACCTGTTCGAAATATGAACTTCTGGGTTCCTATCACTATTTTTAAAAGGCTAGAAAAGTCAAGAGAAAAGCAAAATATATAGGATCAAAAAGATTCTTCCGAAACCCTCTCTGTGTGGCTGCCACAGAGCACCATCACTTTGTGCAACAAGCAGAACTTGGGAGCATACATTGGGCATTAGAGTGCAGTCCTGTTGGACTACGCAACTGTGTGCTCTGGAGCAGGACTGCATCCCCTCTAGGATGGAGTAGAGCTGATGAGATGGCTCAATTTAAAGTGCCTAGAAGACCTGAGTTTGGTCTTCAGAAGCTGTCAGTCAGCATTATCATTGTTGTGATGAAACATGATGACCAAAAGCAGTGGGGGGAGGGGAAGGATTTATTTGGCATATACTTCCGAATCATAGTTCATCACTGAAGGCAGTCAGGTCAGAAATTCAAGTAGGGAAGGAAGCTGGAGGCAGGAACTGATGCAGAGGCCATGGAGAGGTGCTGCTTACTGGCTTGACTTTTAGAGTTTCGCTCAGCCTGCTTTCTTATAGACCCCCAGGACTACCAGCCCAGGGGTGGTGCCACCCATGATAGGCTGGGCTCTCACCCATCAATCACTAATTAAGAAAATGTTCTACACGCCTGCATACAGCCCAATCTTATGAAAGCATTTTCTTTTTTTCCTTTTTCTTTTTTTTTTTCTTTTTTTGTTTTTTTGTTTTTTTTTTTTTTTTCGAGACAAGGTTTCTCTGTATAGCCCTGGCTGTCCTGGAACTCACTCTGTAGACCAAGTTGGCCTCAAACTCAGAAATCCACCTGCCTCTGCCTCCCAAGTGCTGGGATTAAAGGCGTGCGCCGCCACCGCCCGACATGAAAGCATTTTCTTAATTGAGATTCCCTTCTCTCTGATGACTCCAGCTTCTATCAAGCTGACATAAAACTAGTCAGGACAGAAGCTAGATTTAAAAATTCTGGGCACACACTGTAATCTCAGTGTTGGGGAAGTAGAGACAGGCAGATCTTTGGGGCTCATTAGTCATCAAGCACCACGTCTTTTGGTCTTCACATGTATTCATACAAACTTGAACTTGCACACATGTGTATAAACATCTTCACGCAAACAAACACACACACAGGAGCGCCTTTTTAAAGTTCTCACAGAAGGATCAATACAACAGTCTAAATTAACAAAAGGAAATGAATTCACTATTCTATTTGAAGGACACCCCTTTTGGAATCTGCTGTGTCTGAGGACGATTTAGAACACTCAAGACGCTGACAGTCTAGACAAATGGAGGATAAAATGGTGAGGAAAAATAATCATAATGCAAAGTTTAATCGACTAAATATATTGTCCATGGTACAAAGTAAAAGTAGCTCAGAGGAATAATGAGAGCAACCAATGAGGAAATGTTTATATAGAATGTTTAAGGTTTGAGCTCTGAGCAGTGAGACCATCATGATAAAAAGGCACATGAGATGAGGCCTGTGAGCTTGAAGCTCATATAGTATTATTTATGCCATCATAAGCAACCACCATCTCAAAACTATCTCTCAATACGAATTATAATCCATGTGCCCACTTACACTGACAGCTCATGTTCCCCATTGACAGACGTGGTAGCCTAAATACCTCCTATATAGTATTATGTAACTTTAGACATTAGAGTTGCCCACCAACAAACAGCTTTTGTTTTTCTTCAGTTATTAGTTGAGCTAATCAGGTGAATTAGAGGCATACTTTGAGACTTCCCCAGGGCTGCATATTACAATGTAAAGTTAAGGAAAGAGTTGACAGGGCTGGCCTTGACTATCTTGGAATGGTTGGCTGTAGCCAGTGTTAGCTACTTTGTGGGTTCTACTTTCTTCTACCCTTCTCCACCCTTTTCCTACCCTTTCAACCGCTTAACACTAGATAGGAGAGAAAAAGGACAGAGGGGAGAGGGGTGTGACATTACCATTAGACTACTTCCTGATGCTTATGGGGCATAGAGTTTCTTGGGGGCAAGTTTGAGCTTTGCCCATCAGGATATAGAATATCTTCTTCCTTCTTTTTTACACATGACTACCTAACAAACCACAACCAACAGCAACCAATTAACCCACCCTACCTCTTGGGGCCCTAACATTTATATACCCTCTAAAAAGTCACCAGAATTCCAAACATCAGACAGTCACAGAGACTGTCTGCCACTCAAAAAATCACACCCCTGCTAGAGCAAGAAGCAAATCATAGTCAGCTGCTGTGGACACTCTGAAGCAGCCCCATATCCCACCCCTTGGATTAATACGAAATCATATTATAATATTTATTTCTGTGTTTTTTAAAGAAACCAAAATGCCAAAACTGTCACTACATTTGACTGTCTACATCGTTCAAAGCAAAGCACTATGTAGAAGTAAAACATGGCTGTTCATAATGCCTTTGTTATGCTAAAGAATCAATAACTGTCTCTGGTCTAATGAAAAGGGACTTACATTTATTCTTTTGTTATGGGTCCTGGACATGACTAAGTACTGTCATATAAGGAGAAGAAAAAGAGGGTGTTGGGGTGTTGGGATAGAATATTCCTGCTTAAGATAAAATGATCTGACCACAGCAACAGACAGCAGGGGACATGATGGAAAATAGAACAGGGTAAGAAGAGGAATCTGCCATGAGATTCTACTAGATAATACTCTCCCTCTGTGTCCGATGCATCTTTGTGCCTGTTGATAACTTTCATTTGATAACGATGTGTTGGGAGTGATTGTAAATACATTTCATGATCTCGCATGATTGTATTAAGTTAGCCTAAGGACTACAGGAAAATTAGGGGCAGGTCACCATTGAAAGAGCTGATGAGCTAAGGTAGCTATGCCCCATGATATGAAAGAATGGGTCTCCCAGGTTCTAAATAATAGACATTTGACAAATGTGAGTAGGAATGTCCTGAGTGATGTTCTTGACAGTTCCAGTATCTGGACAGGTGAGGGGCTAGAAGAACTGTTCAACATAGTAGGAATTTACCATGCTACTATGCTGCGCATGTCAGGGAAATTTGGCCAGTGTGTCAGAGATAGCTGGGATGAGAGTCCAGAGCAGATTGGGAGGTACGTTCAGGAGACTTAGAGTCGGTCATCCTCAAATCCACTTTAGCTGCCCAACCTTACTATCCTAGAAGTTAGCTTCTGAAAGCCCAATTATTTATTCTTTCTCTTTTCCTTTTTCACTCTATAATCATGCCCACGACTGTAGATTTTACAGATTATTTAAGTAAAAGCCATAACATTTTAGATCTCTTTCCCTATCTTCTAATTTTCAGCCTTTTGTATACCTCCTCTTCATTTTCTTCCAATTTTTAATCACTTCCTCTCCCTCATCTACTAACCACAGAATGGAATAGAAACTTTCTATTGAATAGTCTAGATTTATTGGAAAGTTATAGTTCTCTGGCTATTTTAAATTATATATTAATTTAACATTGTATGCCTCTAAAGAAAAATGAAATTAGGTATGAAGGTCTTATTGTTGTTTGTATGTGGCTTTTCACATAGTTTTCTTAGTGACATGTCCCTAAGAGTGTCCCCATCTCTGACCTGGGCACTGTTTTCACAGATATGCAAGCACTTCAATAGGCAGGGTTTTAAGGCAGCCCCTCAAACTCCTGCCTCTGCATGTTTACTCTCAGGCAGCCTATTTGCTGATTTGATCCTCCTGTCTGATTTGAACTACCTGCCATGTTGTTCCTCCTCAACAGAATCAGTCAAGCTTGCTGAAGAGAGCAACTTTCAACCTCTTATCATGAAATAAGTTTCCCTAAATGAAACAGGAAAGAGGATGTGCAGTTTCCCAGGTGTCTCCCCTTCGCTGTCAATGAATCCCTAAGTCATGGTCAGCAGCTCCTCACCCCCTCATGTCTGTAATACAGTGATGAGACAGTATTTAAAAGAAATCTTGCTTACCTTTGTAAGGACTTAGAAGCAGTGGTAGTACATGCCTGTAATCTCAGCATTCGGGAAGGAGAGGCATGTGAACCTCTGCCGAGTACAACACTAGCCTGGTTTTACATAATGAGTTTCAAGCCCACATGGGCTAAAAAAATAAAATTAAATTAATTGAAGCTATCTCTTTTTTCTGCTTTGTAACCCATAAAGAAGAAACCTTAAGCTCGTAGGAAAATAATTCAAGTCATTACATACAGCCTTCTACAGAGCCACTTTGAATTCTCATCTGAATTTAGCACCCTTTCCACACCTTTTTCTAAAATATTCTCCTTTCATTTTGTGTCTGATTAAATAGTAGGTGTTTGTATTACCATAGGCGTGTGATGTAGTAAACATTGATTCCTCAATTCAACAAATAGCAATTAAGAATCATATATGTGCACAGTACTGCTGGTGGTGAGGTGGGGCAGGGAACAGAAATGAGGGGAGAAGGGGAGGAGGAAAAACTGGTTAAGTCAGTTCATGTGTGCCACAGAAGGTGTTTTATACTGAATGACCAGAGACACAGCACTGACTATGACATCTGAGCCAGGCCCTGAGTGAAGTGACAGAGTTGCCACAGACCTGGCAGGAACAGCACTCTGTCTGGGCTGTGAGCCTTCAGTGCTCTTCACGTTGACCAAGTCAGACAAGTTGACTAGGCCTGAGCAAAGCTTTCAGAATGCAAGGGAGTTTAAAAGAGCCCTTTAATCCTTTCACTACCCTGCTTCGGTGAGGCCTGGCTAGTTTTCTGTAGCCGGGAAAACTTCAGCCATCCGTCCACTGAATGTGATCAATGCATAGTAAGAAGTCTGCCAGATATCAGTGCTTTTAAGCAGAGCCAACCCAAATTCCCCTACCATTGAATAAAGCCCAGAGACAACTGTGAGCAGCATCTTATGTTCTGGGTCATAGGCTTCGAGGGAGCAATAGAAGAAGGGCACTTAAGCTGGGCTTTCCAGCTGTTAACATGTCAGAGTTCAAGATGCTAAACCCTAACTAGGAATAAAGAACACTAAAATGCAGAGTTTGCATGTATTGAAAGGAAACTGTGAAAATGGATAATAGCCTTCTCACCCTCTTCTTTAATATTTTTAGAATATATTTATTTGTCAAAAGCAGGGACACCTACTGAAGGAGGACCATGGGCAACTAGGTAGCCTATGAAAGTATTTTTGGTGTTTTGTCTTCCATCTAGCATAGCCTCTCTTGGGTAGATTTGTGACTTCTAACCTGAAATATACAATGTCTACGTTATATGTGATTCATTCTCCCTGCTCCTACCGCCATGGTCAACATATAACCAGGTCCCAGATGTAGAATGCCCCCTGTTGCTGCATTTATGCAAGTCTAACAATCAGGGGCATTTAAAGCACAATTCCAAAACTCATATGGTTCTTTTTAGAAATTATTTTCTCAGAAATGTTTTTTTTTACCCTTGAAATACTGAATTGTCTAGTTATTTATAGGTCACAACCATCACTTAGTATAATAGATTTCTTTTTCATGAGAAAAATTAAGTGGTAGTTTCTTTGGCACCACAGTTCAGATGTACAAATTAACTTGTACAATCCTAAATCTAACAAAAAAAAAATGAGTCTAAAATAGACCATTTTGTCTTTAAACCTAGAATCTAGCTCATTTCCACTTAAAAGACCCTAACTTAGAACTCTAAAGCATGGCCTGGGAAGTTGGGTATTCTGTTTGCTCTTCTTGTTCTAGTGAGAGAGGAAAGACTATCATCTGATCGTTTCTTTATTGGTTATTGGCGATGCAGACGGGCAGGGGCTGTGGAAAGAGAATGACGCCTTGGTGAGTGTCAGCGTCAAGGCTGGTTGTATCATTTACTAGCAACATGACAGTGATGCAGAGACAGGGATTTTCTACACTGGGGAAGAGATTGTGGGAAAAGTATGACTTCCTTTTAATAAAACTTGCCCCGTAGGTATTTCAGTTTTCTCCTGTGTTAGAGGTCTGCGTGACATCAATAGAATCAGGAGCAATAAAGAAGCTCCTGTTTGGGTTGCTGTTAATAATAATGGCCTCCTTTTGCATATAATTGTATCATTATATATTAACTAATAAAAGTCTCATGACAACAGCACAAGCTAGCAGGATAGCTATGATCATTGCTCATAGAAATGAGAAAGCTGAGGCTCTGCACAGTTATTACCGTGTTATTCAACTTAGAGTCAAGAAGCACTGCATATGGATTTAGATTTTCTGATTCAAAGTCAATTGAAAACTTTCTCGTATATGATGGATGTCGTAATCTTCAGTGAAGCCTTGTGCACTGAATTCAGATCTCTCCTTTCCGCCCTCTCTTCCCCTCCCCTTCCCTCTTTCCTCTCTTCCCTTCCTGTGATGTCCCATGCTAAAGGCTGAGTCTCCTTGGGCTTATGGTGACACTAGAACCCTCCAAATAGATCTGGCTGTGCTGAGGTCTGTGTGAGATGCCCCGAGTTGTGTGGTCTTTGTCAGATGTACTTGAAAAATGTCAGTGTCCTCTTCCCTCTGTTCCAGCGCATGCCCTTCTCCGGACTCCTTCACTTTCACCCTCCCGTTCATTTTGTCAGTGGCTCGTGCACTGTCCTCACAGAGACCATCCATGGCACTGTGACTGTTGGAAGCAAGAGTGTGCACTCACTCGGACCTCTCATCTGTCCAGCTTACTACCCACTGATGATCTTGCCAAGGCCATCTACTATTCAATCTCCCAATTCTTTTGTCTTCTCTCCCCATTTCAAGGCTGTGGCAAATTATTCCACTCTTTCTCACTATCCTCTAAGCTCATTTGGCTGTCTTTCTTTACACCACACCATTTAATAGGATTCCAAGCCTCAACAAATGATATCTCCTACCTTCTGCACACTATATGCAAACAGATGGGAACACTGCTATATTATAAATACAGGCCCTTATACCCAAATGTAGCTCTTACCCCATTGGCTGTAGCTGTTCATCTGAGGCTAGGCCTTGTGAATGTCCCCCATCCACATTGCTACATCCACTGGTGTTACCATGATGCAGGCCTTGTTTATGCCAGCACACTGTTGTGATGTTCTGGGTGCATCATCCCTGTCACGTCTCAAGGGCCAAAAGTTGTTAAGAAGGGCAGCTGTGCTACTCTTTAGGGCTCTCAGAGGTTCTTACTTAGATCACCCCATAATGGCGTCACACTTTAAAATATGTTAGCGCCCATGGCTTGCTTTCCCATATTTCTGACAGTGCTTCCTCCCCTGTGCTCCGCTAAGAGTACCCCTTCTCTACTTGCAGGGCTTGTTGTCCCTTGGAATTCAGGTTAAAAAAAAAAAATGGGCTCTGAGTATCTCAAAAATAATGGTTTGGGTTTTTGTTTTGTTTTGTTGGTTATTTTAATTATGTGGCCTTTTCCTGTGTATAATGGGGTCAGAATTCTCTTGCAATGTCTTCATCCTCAATGGGAGCAAACCTTATTAAGAAATTGCCAGTTCAAGGTTATTATCCTCTCTGCATAGGTGAGGTTATGAGAGCCTGTCTCGGAAGGAATCATGGAAAAGGAGAAGGGAGGGGAGGGGAGGGGAGGGGAGTTGAGTTCTGGCAGTCCTGTTGCAGCTGCAGCCAGCAAATACCAGTGTAATGTTTCTAGCAGAGTCTTTTTTCACTCCTACAGAGGAAGCAGTTCCCTCTGTTCTCAAAGTGCCAGCCGGCCAGCCAGCATGCCAAGGCCTCATGGCTCTGCCAGCTACCTGGAGTGTTCTCCCCTCCTGAGCCTGTGCTGCTCTGCAGCTTCTTGACCCTGCTGACCTTTTCTCACTGGTTTGCAGTCGGCCTCTGTCCTGGAACTTGGTCTGTCTGTGCAGAGTTGCTCACTCACACCATTGTGGTTTCCATACTGCCTGAACTCATTGCCGTTATATGCTTATTTATCATTGAGGGGAGGATGTGTTTTATAGTTTTTTTTTTTTTGTGAGCATTTTTGTTTGTTTATATTTGAGACAGGGTCTCCCACAGGTTGAGTTCTAACTCCCTATACAGCCATGCATGGCCTTGAACTCCTGTTTCCCCTGTCTCTGTCTCTCTGGAGATGGGATCACAGCTGTGCACCAGCTCACTCAGACCCTATATGTGCAGTGCTGTGGCTCAGAGCCAGGGTGTGGTGCATGCTCGGCACACAGTCTCCTGGCTATGCTACATCCTCATCCTTATTTTTTAAAGCTGTGAGGTCAAGGTCCATGTTTATTTGTTGATCGTTATATATTGAACACCGGAGCAAAATTATGAACACATAATAATCAATAAATATTTAATAAATTAGCACTTGGGCCAAACATACCAAAGAGAATCTGTGACAAAGAATAGAATGGAGGACAAAGGAGATGGTTTTGTGTGGAGCATGGGGGGTTGAACTCGGATATGTTGAGGGTTAGCTGACAGCCAGGATTCTAAATTCAATACGTTCAAGACTTTCACTTTAGCAAGATATTCGTGCAGATTTTGGAGTCTTCACCGTGAAGTTTTTGATTAGAAACAGATAGCCTTTGGTAGGAAGAATGTTATTCGAAAGCTCACAAACACTTCCAGTCAGAGACAGCTGTGGGTCAACAATAGGTTAAAAAAAAAAAGAAGACAACTATGAAAGGAGAGAAGGAGAGGCATCCTGTACTTACGAGTATGTTATGGTGTGTAACAAGGATTTCCTTATTTGTAACAATAATGACTATTTCAAAGTATTTATATTCTGTTATGGTTATTTCTAAGTCATTGTTGTGAAGGGATGAAATCATCATCACTGTAGGAGAGCTGAGTATATGTGTCACAGCCACATAACCCTCTGAATACCAGAAGAGCTCTGTTATGTGAAGTGGACTCTTTGTATGTCTCCCTTTAAATTCGACAGTTAGTATGTCTTTAGTACTGAGCTGTGACAGAGAGATTAATTAGTTGTCTCCAGTTCTGTTTACAGATGATAAGTGCATGAAAAATAAGAAACTTTGATCTTCTAAAAAAGAGGCATTTATGGTTTTTAGGGCATAGAAATGATCATTTTTATTTTTAGTTTGGTTGTTTGACAATTTCATTCACATATATAATGAACTCTGGTTTCTCCCTCCTCCCCTCTGTCTTTTGGTTCTCTCTTCTCCTTTTCAATACCCCCCCCCTCCTTATTGCCTACTTGTCTCCTTCTTACAATGATGACTTTTGGGGTGGTTTTGTGACCCATTTTGTTTAACTAGGGCCATTTGTATGGCCACTGGATTGAAATTATCCACTGGAACATGTAAGGTCATCAGTGGGTATACAACAGAAAGCAGTGACCCCACCACCACCATCACCACTGCCCTACCCTACCCTAACCCCCAAAACCCCCACGCCATGCCCATCTATCTTAGCAAGTAGCTCAATAATGAATAGTAGGGTTCCCTGAGCCTACCTCCATCTAACTTGATGGGCATTCTCATTCAGACTCAGAGCAAGTACCCACAGCTGCCGTGTGTTTGCTGTCGCTCCTGTTGCTGCTGCGGCAATGGCAATGTCTTCCCCCAAAACAACTTTTTGGAGCTCCTTTTCCTGTCTTCCAGCTCTTCTTACCTCTTTCCTATCCCCCTTTTCTCCAGCGTTCCTTGAGCCTTCGTGGGCTGATATAAATGTCTTCTTTAGGGCTGAGAATATGAGTACTCAGTCAACTTAATTTTAAATTGATCTCATGATTAAAGACATCATGTTGCGTGTGGCAAAGTGGCTTTGTGAGTAAAGGGGCTTCCATGCAAGTGTAATAGCCTGAATTCAGTCTCCAAAGCCCACATAAAGGTGGGAGGAGATAATCAGCTACCCAAAGCTGGCCTCTGACTCCCAACATGTGCTGTGTGCAAGCCCTCAAACACATGCATCTTGCACACACACACACACACACACACACACACACACACACACACACTCGCTGACATTGATAAAATCTAAAACTCTTTTTTAATAAAAAAAGACTACTATTACAGTGTATATCTTTTTTCTACTTTATTAAAAAATGCCTGTGACTTATAGAAAATGGGAACAGATGGATTTGTGCCAATCAAACAAGTCATCTAGCACACAAAGGCCTTAGTCACATTACAACCACTTTCTACTTTTCCAGTCCTTGCCATTTTACTCAAAAACTAAGACAGAGTATTTCTGTCTTATAAACAGGGTCCTTACCAACTGTCACCAGAGGCTTCCTTGCAGGTAAAGGGACTCATCACTGTTAGATGAAATTCTCTATTTAAAAGAAAAGATGGAAAGAGTATAAAAACAGAAAAGGACTTTGTAGGGCAGTAGCAATGTATTGTAGTGGAGCAGTAGATATGAAAGAACACATGTGCAAGACGTCACTTCCAGAGTTTTCCTTATACTGAGTTCTCAGAAGCATTGATTCCTACTAAATTCAGAGTAGGAACATGTATTCATGAAGAGTGGGTAGAAACTCCAAGGTAGCCCTGTTCATATATGGCCTACAGTCTTAGACTGGAATCAATGTAAAGTAAAATCTTTTGTTTTGTTTTGTTTTGTTTTTCTTAACCACATAAAAAAGAATACTAGCATCTTCTCGGAGAGATGAAGTCTTTAAGAATTGAGTGGAAGGCTCACGGCCATCCATTGGACTGAGTACAGGGTCCCCAATGAAGGAACTAGAGAAAGGACCCAAGGAGCTGAAGGGTTTGCAGCCCCTTAGGATGAACAACAATATGAACTAACTAGTACCCTCAGAGCTCCCAGGGACTCAACCACCAACCAAGGAGTACACATGGTGGGACTGATTGTTCTGGCAGCATGTGTATAGTAGAGGATGGCCAAGTTGGTCATCAGTGGGAGGA
>JADRCD010176996.1:0-24025 GCA_019843815.1 Montemys delectorum
CCCCCCCACACACACAAGTGGAAGCACTTACCCACCACAGACAGCTTTACCCAAGCAATCAAGGTTTGTTCAAGCCAGCAGTAAGTGACCAGATAGAACACAGTGGTTAAAGAGCCTGGAGGGGCTTCTGCATTGTATATGTGGGTTTTCCCCAGAAATCTGCAGGCTGTTAGACATTACCACTGGGGAAGATAAGATCCCCTGACTGTGTAGGGTAACATAAAAGCCCCAATTTTCTTGGTGCCACTGCTGTGTGTTGGTACTCTATAAGGGCTGGAGTGTTGTCTCAGCAGTTATGAACACTTGTTGTTAAGGATATGAGTTTGATTCTCAGCACCACATGGGAGTTCACTGCCTCCTCAGGCACCAGGCACACATGAGGTACACAGATGTGTATATACAGGCAACTTATGCCTGTAATCTAGTCCTCAGGAGGCTAGGTCAAATGGATTATGGCTAGACTGTGTAACATAGTGAGTTCCAGATCAACCTGGTGAGGCCCTATCTGAATATAAACTGACGTGGGGATTAGAAGATGGCTCAGAGATTAAGTATACTGGCTGTTCTTTCAGAGGACCTGGGTTCAATTTCCAGGATCCAACGACCATTTCTGGCCCCCACAGGCATTCCACACATGTGGTACACAGACACACATGTGGGCAAAATATCCATGTACATAAAATAAAAATAAATAAATCTTTAAAACAAGACAGTAACATTTGAAAAGTAGTAAAGACCTGAAGAACCCTTTTTGCTCCAGAACTCTAAGGTAGGCAGAGGTACCATCCTTGAGTTCTGAGTTGCTCAGTCCAGGCTGAAGCAGCTTGATTTTGTTGACTTGTGTCTTAAGTATTAGTCTCCATAAAATTTATTTTGTTTTTCAGGCAATTTCCTTGTCCTCCAAACTCACCAAAATCTGTATGCACTGTCCTTGAAGTTGAATGCACTCACGGTGCTGTTTTTGTCGCTGGTGAGTATTTCATCTGGAGTAGACAGTGAGGCTCCTTCCTGAGTATGTCCACTGACTGCTCTTCCATTCTGGTCTTACTGATGTAGAGAGGCCTGAAACGGAGCAAGAGAAAACCAGGAGGGCAGAGAACACTCAGTAACATGGAAAACAAACTTAACAAAACTAATTCACTATCCTCCCTTGTCTAAACACTTGGCTTTACACAAGAGAGCAATGCTGCTTTTACAGAGAAGAAGAAAATGTATTGACTTTCCTAATTGGTATATAGCAAACAGGTTTTTGCTTTGTTTCAAAAGTTATAGTTGCTTTATAATGAAATTGCTTTTTACTATTGATAGCCTTTGGTGGCTGCTTTTTTTCTTTCTTTCTTTCTTTTTTTTTTTTTTTGTAGCTTTATTCATAAGTCAACGAGTCACAATTTGTTAGGAGGTTGGGGAGTTTTTGCTTTTTTAACTTAGAAATTCTTAAAATTTTTACAAAATTAATTCTCTGTAATACATCATCAACAGTGACCATGATATTTAAATGATTGCCAGTTACCTAGAAAGGCGAGTCTTTTTGTGATCATTGTGTTTCACAGTATCATGTAACTCTTTCAGTCACTGAGTCACATTAGTAAATTATTTCAGTTATTTGATATGCTGTCTCTCTGTTTCTAAGCTACCTATTCTATTGTTACTTTAAGCCTTATTTAATTATCTCCATGTTTATGTGATAGCCTCCTAAGTTAGACTGTTTCTTAGTTAAGGGCTGGGCCTCCTTTTATATCCTAGCATCCAGAATAGCAAACTTATTAAATAGTTGTTACTTCCCATTTTATCCTTATACATTACTCACAGCCTTCCATCCAACTACCTGATATTTCTTTGGCAGGCAGATATAATAAATACTCCAGGAATCTACCACAAACTCCTTGGATAATTGATGGAGAAAGGAAAATGGAATCTTCAGTGGAAGAATTAATTTCAGATCATCTGCTGGCAGTATTCAAAGCAGAGAGTAAGTGTTAAGATGCTCATGTTTTAAATATATTGTTACTCACAAAGATGCCTTGAAGGCTCCCTATTTGGTTAGTCATGCTCAGCCTGGGCTCCTTGGCTCCAGGCTTCCCCAGAACATCCACTGTTAATGTTCAAAGGGCTTTCCAGCCCATGCTAGATTTTAGTCCAGATAGCCAAGGATAGCTGTCCTTTCTCAGTGTGTTGCTCTCTCCTGGGAAACTCAAAACAACCAAGACTGCTTTAGATAAATGCACTAATCCCTAACCTTGGCAAACTTTGAAGAAGTTTCACCTCTCATGTCCAGTGCTTGTTCAGGAGTCCTTAGTGCCTTAGCTTACAGAAGTAACTTGGGAGGAAGTTCAGGACTGGAGCAACCATTTTACAGAGGTTTTATGGAGTGCATTGTGTTTTAATCTCCTAGGTATTAATGAGCCAGGTTTGTGGGATGAGTCAGATCTGGGAAAGCTTGTGTTCTCCTTGTCTCAACAGGCCTGTAAGTCAAAGGCAGCTTCAAATCTGGTGACTTTACATAGTAGGAGTAGATAAGAAGGAAAGGTCTAAGACTTCAATTGTAAAACAAAAACTTTAGGCAGTAGGCAACTTAAGTCTTTGGAGTGGGGCCTCTCATGGATCAGCTAGGCACTGCCCTTCTCTCTGAGAAACATCTAGGAACATGGTCTATAGTCAGGTGGAGGTCTAGCGGAGCAGTGGCCATCCTGTTTAGGCCTCTGACTTGTTAGGAACAAACACTTTAGACCACATCTCTCTCATGATTTATCGTCTGTCATATGAGTAAGTTCCCTTTTATTATTTATTATTTTTATTCTTATGTATTGGCACTTACACCTGAGTGTTAACTGGTACTGGATCCCCTGGAGCTGCAGTTAGAGGGCTGTGAGTTGTATCACATGGGTGCTGAGAACTGGACTCAGGTCCTCTGCAAGAGCAGTACACATTCCTAACTGCTGAGCCATCTCTCCCATACCCTACACCTTTTAAAGGTTTATATACATTGTTTTCTTCTGTGCGTGTGTGAACGTATGGATGTGCATGTAGAGGCCAGTGGTCAGTGTTGGCTGTTGCCTTGGTAGGGCTCCTATTGCTGTGACAAAACACTATGACCAAAAAGCAAGTTAGGGAGGAAGGGGTTTATTCGGATCATAGGCCACCATCAGAGGAAGGCAGGACAGAATCAAGTAGGGCTGGAACCTGGAGGCAGGAGCTGATGCAGAGGCCATAGATGGTGCTGCTTACTGGCTTGCTTCACATGGCTTACTCAGCCTGCTTTCTTACAGAACCTAGGACCACCAGCCCAGGGATGGCACCACCCACAATGGGCTGGGCCCTCCTCCATTGATCACTCATTGAGAAAATGCCTCACATCTGGAGCTCACAGAGCCATTTTCTCACCTGAGGCTCCTTCCTCTCTGATGACTCTAGCTGTGTCAAGCTGACACACAGTCAACCAGTACATCTAGGTGTCTTCCTCAGTTGCTTTCCCCCTCACTTTATGAGACAAGGTGGAACTGAACCTGGAGCTCAGCAAGGTGGCTAGCTAAGCTAGCCAGTGAGCTCCAGGGATCTGTTCATGTTCACCGCACCCACCAAGTACCAGGGTTACAGATGCATGCTGTCACCCTTCACTGTTCTAAAGACTTTTAAAATTATGTATATGCATATATGTGGGGGTGGGGTGGGGGGCAGTATGTGCACATGAGTGCTGTGCCCATAGGTTTAGGAGCATTGGGTCTTGTGGAGCTGGAGTTCTTGGTGTTTGTGAGCTGCCTTATGTGGGTGCTAAGAACCAAACTCAGGTCCTGCTCAAGAGCAGCAACTGCTCTTACTGCAAAGCCATCTCTCCAGCTAGGGCCCCTGGTGCTAACATGGCTGCTGGGTCTTCGAGCTAGGGTCCTCATGTTTCTACAGGAAGCACTTAACGTGGCTCAGCTGTTTCCCTACCTGCCATGCATTGTTTTCTGAATGGAGAAAAGTGACCCAGAAGACTAATGTTTTCCAAATTTTTAGGAAAAAGGCTTTGTGGCATTGCTATGAACTTCTACTTAATATTTACAAACTGCTATTTTTTTTTCATGAGATATGGGTTATGAGGACTTAAAAAATAAGCTCAGCTTGAGCTAATGGCATCACTCAGTGTGCACTAGGGTCTGGCCTTGGTTCATGGCATTGCATCAAAAAGAAAAAAGTAAAGAAGTCTTGCTCACATTTTCTGGGGCTGCCTCACTTCCTTTCTATAAGGATTCTGGAATCTTCGTTTGTTTTGGTTTTTTTTTGAGACAGGATTTCTCTGTGTAGCCCTGGCTGTCCTGGAACTCACTCTGTAGACCAGGCTGGCCTCTGCCTCCCAAGTGCTGGGATTAAAGGTGTGCGCCACCACTGCCAGGCTGGATTCTGGAATCTTCAATTTGGACTACTTCGATCCCAAAGAAACCCCTAGCTTCTTCAGGGTTCCAGGGTTGCTGGAGGTTCTGAAACTCCCCTTTCAGCTTTCCTTCCTTCCTTCCTTCCTTGCTCCCTCCCTCCCTCCCTCCTTCCCTCCGTCTCTCTCTTTCTTCCTTCCTTCCTTTCTTTCTCTCTTTTAAGATTTATTTTATTTTATTTTTATGTGTATGAGTACACTGTAGCTGTACAGATGGCCGTGAGCCATCATGTGTGTGGCTGCTGGGAATTGAATTCAGGACCTCTGCCACCCCACTCGCTCTGGTGTAATTCACTGTAGCTGTCTTCAGACGCACCAGAAGAGGGCGTCAGATCTCATTACTGATGGTTGTTAGCCACTATGTGGTTGCTGGGATTTGAACTCAGGATCTTTGGAAGAGCAGTCAGGGCTCTTACCTGCTGAGCCATCTCACCAGCCCCCCCTGCCTCCCCTTTCAGCTTTTTATAAAGGTAATTTTGGGGGAGGGTCATTTTCCACTTGAAGAGGGAAATACTGTCCCCTAACTGAAAATAGATCCAGCCGTGGGGTTGAGGATGTAGTTCAATTGTGCCTGGGATTGATTCTCAGTTGGGCATGGTGGTGCAGGCCTAGAATCCTGGTACTTGGAAGGTGGAGGCAGGAGACCTAGAAGTTTAAGGTCATCCTTGCTAAATAGTGAGTTTGAGGCCAGTCTGGGGTCTCTGAGACTCTGTCTCAAAGAACAAATAAACAAAAAACAGGCCAGGCATGGTGGCACACACCTTTCACCTCAATACTCAGGAGGCAGAGTCAGTCTGATCTCTGTAGGTTCCAGGACAGCCAGAACTATACAGTGGGACCCAGTCTCAACAACAACAACAAAAACCTCAAAACAAAAGACAAAAACATGCTGGGTATTGGTGGCTCATACCTTTAATCTCATTGCTCTAGGAGGCAGAGGCAGGTGGATGTCTGTGAGTTCGAGGCCAGCCTAGTCTACATAGTGAGTTCCAGGACAACCAGGGATATACAAATCCTATCTCAAAAATCAATCAAACAAACAAACAAAAAACCAAACATATAAACAAAAAAAACCAAACATACAAACAAAACTAAATTTTTTTTTTTTTTTTTAAGAAAAGATGTAGTTATTATTATATCTAAGTACACAGTAGCTGTCTTCAGATACACCAGAAGAGGGCTCTGATCTCATTATGGATGGTTTTGAGCCACCATGTGGTTGCTGGGATTTGAACTCAGGACCTTTGGAAGAACAGTCAGTGCTCTTAACTGCTGAGCCATTTCTCCAGCCCACAAAACTTAATTCTATGTTCAATGTGTTCACTGAAAAATTGGTACAAGCACAGTCATTTGGCTGCTGACTGGCTCCTGTGTGTGTGTTAGTTGTGGATGGTTATAAGCTTTTTCAGAATCCCTGATTGATCACCATCATTTGCCAGCCATGTTTCTTAGCTGGGTGACTTGTAACTTCCAGTCAGCAGTTCATATCTGAGGGCTCTGGGAAGATGAGCTTTAACAGTTACTTCTCTGAGTTTGAGAGCATATGAAACAAACCAGTGTTGGATGGAGCAGCCTTGCTTCATACACAGCCTTCTGTCTTCTAAGGAGGGCAGACAAACTTGTCTCTCAGTTGCTTTGAACTAGCCCAATCCTGTTATGTAACTGCTAATTCTATAGGTAATAAGTATTAAGTATTGACACATTCTCAAAGTCAATGAATCTAGGAAGTTTTTCCCTGTTACTATATTTACTACTTTATTTGCTGAATAAAATGGTTGTTGGGCCAGTTCCCTGTGGTCTAAGCCCTGTGTCTTGGCTTACTGGGGCCTTCAAGCCTTCAGCCATCTGCCCTGGGTCTGAAATCTGCCACATAGCTGGGCTACCACTTAATGGTCCCTGATAATCCTTGCTCTTCATTTTGCTTTTGACACGACCTTTCCTTTGAGGAGATGCCTTAAGAACATGTAGAATTAGAGGGGACAAGGCAAGGCACAATTCAAGTTTAGAAAAGTAAATTTTAATCATGTATTCTCTAGTACCAAAGACTTTCCCCCAGCTGTTCCTCATTACACACTTAAGAAAGTCTTGAAGTTTTCCCCATAAATGACTTCCAGGTTCTATCTAGGATTCAATCTGTTTTCTTAGATTTCAAGTTTGAAACATTTTCTAAAGGGAGCTAGTGGCATGGCTCAGTGGCCACAGGCATGTGCTGCCAAGATTGATGGTCTAAGTCTGGTCCCCAGCTCCCACATGGTTCAAGGAGAGAGCTAACTCTGCAGATGGTCCTGACTGCCACATGAACACTGGCATATGCCTGTACCCACAACACACCACATAGATGTACACATGTAATACAACAGTAAATAGAATAAAGAGTAGAATATGGAACTGTGTTTGCAGGAATGTGTGTGCAGGGATGGTCTTACATTTGTTTCCTGCCCTGTATCTACATGTCACATCATACTTTCCCATCAGTGGCAACTCTCTGAGGATACAGACGAGTCCACCTGGTTTACCTTTGTCCTTGTGATATCAGGCACCGGGTGTTGCCACGGCAACGTCCTAAGGGAGTGCAGCAGTGCCTTTGTGAGGCAGGACTCTGATGGTCTCCCGAGTTTGTTCATCAGTATAGAGACTGCTCAGGGCTCCCAATGCCTCCCAGCCCCTCTCAGTCCTCCGTCCAATCCTCTGCTTCTGCCTTGCTGGCTCCAGTATGACCCAGTAGTTAATTGGTTCTAGTATTAGAATGCCGGATCCACCAGCCTTGCCACCAGATTTGCATTTGTTTTTTGTTTTTGTTTTTGTTTTTTTTCAAGACAGGGTTTCTCTGTATAGCCTTGGCTGTCCTGGAACTCACTCTGTAGACCAGGCTGGCCTCGAACTCAGAAATCCGCCTGCCTCTGCCTCCCAAGTGCTGGGATCAAAGGTGTGCGCCACTACCACCCAGCCAGATTTGCATTTGTTAATCTGATGTGACTTTTGGCAAGTCCTTCCTGCCTCACCTTCCTTAGAAGGAAAATGAATGCCCGTGGCCACCTGGCTAGTGTCTGGAGTCATGCTGCTGTGGTGGTAAAGTTTTCCATTTGATCTGTATCTATGAGCTGTAAAACAGTTTTCCCTGTTTGACATTTTTAGTGTTTGATCTCTGATGGTAAGTTCATCTTGGATTGTGCATTAGTTTTAATATGGCTCCATGGTGGGTTAGGTTATATAATTAATTTGCTATTTAAAGGTCAGATCTTTCTCTTTTTTTTTTTTTTTAAAAAAATATTTATTTATTTATTTTATGTATATGAGTATACACTGTAGCTGTACAGATAGTTGTGAGCCTTCATCTGATTATTGGGAATTGACTTTTAGGACCTCACTTGCTGTGGTTGGCCCCACTCGCTCAGTCCCTGCTCGCTCTGGCCCAAAGATTTATTTATTATATTATAATTAAGTACACTGTAGCTGTGTTCAGACGCACCAGAAGAGGGCATCAGATCTCATTATGGGTGGTTGTGAGCCACCAAGTGGTTGCTGGGATTTGAACTCATGACCTTCGGAAGAGCAGTTGGTGCTCTTACCCACTGAGCGATCTTACCAGCTCAGACCTTTCTCTTAGTTTCTTTCCACAGAGTTTAATTTTAGCATGATTACTCTTGTTGTTGGGCTTGCTTACTTGAAAGGGAAAAGACTAAGTTTTTGTGGAGAGCAGTGGCCAGAGAGGTAGGCCTTCCTCCCAGCCTTGGCTTTCCATGAGATGTGGTACAGATGCTAGCTAAACTCTGGCTTTGACATCTGAAATAAGTAGCTCTGCCGTTGGATTGTTTGACCCTGGGAATATTGCCTAAATGTCTGGAGGTTAATGTTTATTTATTTAATGCTTTATGAAGTTATACTAAGCATTAGGTGATGTGTTTATAATTTTACCCCAGCACATGGCATATAATGAGTAGTATTTATTATTACTGTTATTGTTTTAGTCAAGATTGAGATTAGAGATGAGGTAGTCATTAGCCCTTGAGGTCACCTCCCATGGATTGCTGGGATGATTTCTACCACAGACTGGAATAAAGAATCTCAGAGCCTCTGTGTGTCATCTTTTTCTCTTACAGGTTTTAATTTCTCATCTTCTGGACGAGAAGACGTAGATGTGAGAACATTAGGAAATGGTAAGTTGGCATAAGCACTACCTGGTTAGAACCCACCTGCTTACTGCAGCCACTCAAAGCCCAGGGAAGAGCAGGATCCTCCAGATGGGGAGCCTTGAGCATTATGCAGCTGCCTTTGCAGATTGTGATCATTGTCTGAACAGAGTTGTTTCCTTGGAGGCTTCCTCACTTGAAGCCTGTAAGTTGTAATGACCGTATGTGCCTTAAGAAGGTAATCTCTTTCCCTCAAAGTTTATTAGTTATTCCATTTAAGAACTTCTCACTTTTATCTTTTTTTTTTTTCAAGACAGAGTTTCTCTGAGTAGTCCTGGCTGTCCTGGAACTCACTCTGTAGACTAGGCTGGCTTCGAACTCAGATATCCACCTGCCTCTGCCTCCCAAGTGCTGGGATTAAAGGTGTGCGCCACCACAGCCCGGCTCAGGCATGCACTTTTAATCCCAGCACTTGGGAGGCAGAGGCAGGCAGATCTAGTTGGAGGACAGTCATGGCTACCTAGAGAAAACCTGTTTTGAATTTTAGAGAGAGAGAGAAAGAAAAAGAGAGAGAGAGAGAGAGAGAGAGAGAGAGAGAGAGATTGACTCAGGGATGGGCATGGTAGTGTACTTATGAGGCGGAGGCAGGACAGCCACTGCTATATCAATAGAGCATGCCTCAGAAAACAAACAAAGAATATCTCAAAATGAGCAGTTTTCAAAATGTCTCTCTTTATTTAAAAATAACTGTTGCAGCTTTCATTTCTTTACTGTTTTATCTCGTTGAGTTATAAGAAAGATGATGAGACGTCCTTCTAAGCTGTTGTTAGACATTTGCAGTTCCTTCTTCTCACAGGATCACAGTTGTCACCAAAAGAGTGGCTGGGAGAATGGATCTCATCTCTGTGTGTCTGGGCAGTGCTCTCTGTGACAATGCTAGTTCTGTCAGTGTGTCCAACTTAATTAGTGGCTATTGAAGTCTTGTTTTGTAATTAGCACAAGCCTATGTGAGGCCCTCTGGGAAAGGCAGTCCTTTTCACACACTGCCTGGGTGGGTTTGGCAGCCTCCTTGTTCCAGCCCCCAGAAGCCCAGTTACTCTTTCTCCCATTCGTTCTTCAGTCCCCTACACTGCACTAACCTCTCAGTCCTCAAGCTCAGCCTGGTTCTCACACCTCCGGCATTTGCCCAATGGTAACTGTCAACACGATTCTGTTTCCTGCTGGGTGTGTGCTGCCAGGAAGGCCCTTTGCAGTTGAGCTGCTGAATCCTCATCGTGTGCATTTCACTTCGCAAGAAATTAAGGAGCTGCAGCAGGTAAGGGCTGCATGGCTCCTCCAGGCCTGTGTTTGTGCAGCTCTCTGAGCGGGACTGAGTTGGTAATTGTTTTTCTTTCTCCGCTACTGCAGAAAATTAATAAATCATCTGACAAAATCCAAGTCCGTGATTTGCAGCTTGTCACCAGGTAAGGATGGATGTGCTAGAGACTTCAAAAGGGACTCTTTCAAAAGTTTCCAAAGATCATATGTTTGTAAGGGAATTACATACAGAGTTTAAAGGAAAATAAAAATCTAACAACCCAATTAAATGGGAAAATGATTAAGTAGACCTTTCTCCAAGGAGGATGTATGAGTAGTCCATGAACATGAAACAATGCCTAGCATCTTGCACAAGGGCTGTGCAAGTCAGAGCCACACCCAGGAGGATGACTATGACTGTCAGCAAAAAAAAAAATGAAAGTATCAAGTGGTCGCAAGGACATAGAGGAACTGCCTTGTGTGTTGCTAATGGGGTTGAAAGTGCGGCCACTTTGACAGTCTCTGATACGCTCAAGCATACAGTGATCATATGACCTAGCTATTCCACTTCCAGATAACACATCAACAATAGAATGAAAGTATACAGCAATCAAAGACCACATGCAGATGGTTATAGTAGTGCTTTTACAAAGTGGTAGCCAGTGATAATACAGACCTGTAATTCTAACTGCAAGATCAAGGCAGGAAGGTTGGAATTCAGGGCTATCCTTAGCCAAGTAGTAAATTTGAGGCCAGCCTGGGTTATATAATACTCTTATGTTAAAAAAAACAAAAAAGGTAGTAGTAGATACTGTTTGTATATCTATAGAAAAACACAACATGAAATCATCCCTTCTGGTCCTTGGAAGTCCCAAGACTTGCTGTGGACGCCTGAGACTGTAGATAGTACTGAATCTATAGTGTGTTTTTCTTATATACAGTTGATGAAAAGGATTGGCTAAAAAAAAAATTGAGCACAAGTCAGAAACAGAGAGAACACTTGTTGCCTTTGCAGAGGACCTGGGTTCAGTTCCCAGCACACATACACACATGTATACATACACACATACACACACACACACACACACACACACACACACATATACACATACATACACACACACGCACACACACATACACACACATACACACAGACACGCACACACATATGCACATACACATACACACATATATACACACAGTGACTTATAACTACCTGTAACTCCAGCTCCAGGGGGTCTGACTCCCTTTTCTGGCCTCACTGGACACCAGGCATTCATGTGGCATACATACATGCAAACACTCATATACATACACATAAAATAAAAATTGTTTAAAAAGTAAAGCATAAAAGAATAATAGCTAATAATAAAACAGGACAATTATGGCAGTATACAATAAAAAAGTTAAGCATCAATCACCTCACTTTAAGTTTTTGGATATAATACTTTGAGTCTGAAGTTGACAGCAGGCAAAGAGAACCCACAGATAAGGGGAGCCTACACACCCACCCAATGCAGTATGATAGGGAGCTATGGAATACCAGTTCACACTGCCCACAGATGCACCTTGACCTCCACAGCATTATGAAGTGACAGAATCCAGTCCCTAGATGGCACACATTCTGTGACTGTACCTGTCAAGAAATGTGTAGGGAAATGGTAAAAAGAAAGTCAGGTAGTGATCGATGGGCTTGGGCTTGGGGAAAGAATGGGAAGAAGGTACTCATGGGTATGGAGGGCCTTTCTGGGGGCAGTAGAAGTGTCACAGGTTAGATTTTGCTAGATGCACAGGTAAAATTCATAGGAGGTATCCTTTAAATGGAGGGAATGCATGCAAGTTATACCTCAGAAAGAGATTTGGGACAAGGTCTATGTGTATTTTCTGTGTTGACACAAACGTCCCTTTGTTGTTTTGTTTAGAGAGGCAATAGGGCATATGAAGGAAGGTGAGGAAGAAAAGACCAAGACCTACAGTGCCTTGATATGGACAAATAGAGCCATCCAGAAGAAGGACATTGGCTTCCTGGACGACCTAAAGGTACAGCATGCAGCTCTTTGCTGGTTTTCTCTTCCTCTCATATGAAAGAGCTCATTGTCTGCTAGTTTATTCCCAGCACACCATAGAGCTTAGGCTTTGGGGACACAATGACCTACGTTCAAATCCTGGCTTTCCCACATACTGGCCCAGTGATTGCATGGTGGTCTAACTCTTTGGAGTTAGTGTTGCTGACTCTGAATACAGACTCCTGGGCACATTCTTTTTTTTATTTTTTTATTTTTTAAAATATGTATGTATGTATGTATTTATTTATTTATTTAATATATGTGAGTACACTGTAGCTGTCTTCAGACACACCAGAAGAGGGCATCTGATCCCATTACAGATGGCTCTGAGCCACCATGTGTTTGCTGGAAATTGAACTTAGGACCTTTTGAAGATCAGTCAGTACTCTTAACCACTGAGCCATCTCTCCAGCCCCTCCTGGGTCATTCTTAATTGTGCAACAAATTTGGACAAATTCCTTAACCTCTGTATGCTTTCATCTGTAAAATTAATTTAGAAAAATTAAATTAGTTGAGTTGTACAAAACATTTCAAATGGTACCAACTACATAGAAAATACTCAGTAATGCTATTATATTTGGCTATCTATAAAAGTTAAATATAAAACAAAATGTGTTACTAGATATTGATCCTAAAATCACATATGAATGAGTTCATGCAGGAGCTATGTGAGGCACATGCGTTCTGGAAGCATGGTGCTGGGAAGGACTGGCAAGGTAGCCACAGCAGCTAAGAGCACTTTTACTGTGCAAGCATAAGAACCTGAGTTCAAATCCCAGCAACCACATGGTGGCTCACATCCACCCATAATGAGAACAGACACCCTCTTCTGGTGCGTCTGAAGACAGCTACAGTGTACTTATTTATAATAATAAATAAATCTCTTAAAAAAAAAACAAACAAAAAACAGAACCTGAGACTGGATTTCAGCTCCTGTGTTAAAGCCAGCCATGGCTTTGTATGCCCATAACCCCAGAGCTGTGGGAGGCAGAGGCAAGAGTATTGCTGATACTGACTGGTAGCCTAGCTCCAAGTTCAGTGAGAGACCCCACCTGAGAGGAGTGAAGTGAAAAGTTACAGAGCAGGACCCCCATGGTCCTTCTATCCTGTGCATGAGAGATGGGGGAGGGAGGAGGGAGAAAGGAGAATGAAAATTTCAATGCAAGGTCTGAGTGAGCATAAATGAGCACAAAGTTACCTGATATTATTTAAATGGGCAGTATTTTGTAGCAATCTAGATGACCTACTAAATTAATGATACTTGTTTCATATATAAATATGTGTATACACACACACACAGAGTTTATCTGTATATGGAGTTTTATTGTATAATGGAGTTTTACTACCCAGATCTTTAAAATCATGTGGTAAGAGCTGGGTATGGTGGCTCAGAAGATCAAGACAAGAGGATCACAAATGTGAGCCAACCTGGGCTATCCAGCAAGACCCTACCTGAAAGAACCAAATTATTTAAAGTGGTAGTTATTAACATAGGAAAAGTGTTTCCTAAATGCTAAAGGGAAAGCTGTAAAAATACCTAGAGGGTGGTGCCTTGTGAGTTCAGCACATCCAGATATGCTGTGTGCACATACATGGATGGCTATGGAGAAAACAATATGGCAAAACTTTCCAAAATTGGCCGGGCAGTGGTGGCACACGCCTTTAATCCCAGCACTTGGGAGGCAGAGGCAGGCGGATTTCTGAGTTCGAGGCCAGCCTGGTCTACAGTGAGTTCCAGGACAGCCAAGGCTATACAGAGAAACCCCGTCTCAACCCCCCCCCCCCAAAAAAAAAATGCCATTGCCAACAGTAGGTTTAGGGGCTGGCATTGAGGCTCAATGAAAAATAAACCCAGTAAAAACAGATTCAAGAGTTGGGGATGTAGTTCAATGATGGGGTGCCTACCTAGTACAAGGCCCTGGGTGCTTGTCTTAGTCAGGGTTTCTATTCCTGCACAAACATCATGACCAAGAAGCAAGTTGGGGAGGAAAGGGTTTATTCAGCTTACACTTCCACATGGCTGTTTATCACCAGAGGAAGTCAGGACTGGAACTCAAGCAGATCAGGAAGCAGGAGCTGATGCAGAGGCCATGGAGGGATGTTCCTTACTGGCTTGCTTCCCCTGGCTTGCTCAGCCTGCTCTCTTATAGAACCCAAGACTTCCAGCCCAGGGATGGCACCACCCACAGGGGGCCTACCCCCTTGATCACTAATTGAGAAAATGCCCCACAGCTGGATCTCATGGAGGCACTTCCCCAACTGAAGCTCCCTTCTTTGTGATAACTCCAGCCTGTGTCAAGTTGACACACAAAACTAGCCAGTACAGTGCTATTCCCAGCACTGCAAAAACAAAACAAAACAAAGCATATTTGGGGGCTTACCATAGGTCTAGTTAGAAAATAACACAGAAAGGTGATTTTATAGAGACACAGAAGTCAGAGGCTACTCCCAGGTACACTGTTAGGTCTAGGTGGTTTCTAGCAACACTTTTATAGTTTTACAAAATTCCCATTGCTCTAATGATAAAGCTGAGTTAGTTCTCTTTTCTGAGAAAAGGATCATTGGAGGTTCACTGCTGCTCTCCTCCTTTTAAAAGGCAACCTTCTTCTAAGGAAGAAACGGGGGGGGGGGGGGGGGGGGGGCGCAGGTGAGACCAGTGCTAAGAGTGGGTGTGATGGTTTCCGTTTGTGGTCTGAAAAGCGGACCAAAAAGGACACATGGCATGAGAGCTGATGGGTGCTGTGTTGGGATTGGCTCTGGTGACTGGCTTATAGTCCTGAGAGGGGAGAAACAGAAGCAGGGAGAGGAGCTCTCACTAGATATTTATTATTTTTGTTATTATTTTTAGACAGGGACTCACTATGCAGCTCTGGCTGTCATAATATAGACCAGGTTGGCCTCAAACTCAAAGAGATCCATCTGTCTTTACCTCCAGAGTGCTGGGATCAAAGGATGTGCCACCATGCCAGACAGTAATAGCTAACTTAAAGGCCAGCTGTTTCTGCTTTTTGAATATCCCTATATCCATCATTTTAACTACTCACAGCGTTCAGTCTTGAGCATATTTGTCTTTTTGGCTAGAGGAAAAGTCAAGCCTCCTAGAGACAACTCATCTCATAAGCATTATAATCATCAGAATCATGGTGGGCGGGGCTGTTGACTCCTGTTGTGGCTCTCCATGCCCTTCAAGTGTACTCTTTGTTGGAACTTGCTCTCCTCTGTAGGGACGAGACTTTCCTTTCTTAGCAGAGCAGTGGCTGCATGAAGTCATGCAAATCAGGAGGAGCTGTTCCAGCAAGAAATTGCACAGAATTCAGAGTTCTTAAGAACCGACTTTTCTGGTTTGCCTAAAACCTATTTTTAAAAGCTTGAAGTAGTTGACCTTTTATAGTATGAATCCCTGTTTCTTAATTTATATTGTCTAACATGAGGGGAAATCTCTAATTTGATGTAATTATAAGAAAAAGTACTCTGTATTGCTGAAAAACATCTGAATTGTTAAAATACATGTGGATATTGTATTTGTAAGTCTGGGGTAAGAAATACTGGAAGAGTGTGAGTCCCTGTACAGACTAAGTCACCCTTACTGAGCTGAGACGGTTTGACAAACACCAATGCACCTTTCCTGATACCGTCTGCTGTACAACAAACCCCAAAATAGCATACTGTCTGTAAGATGTGCACATTTCCTGTACACTAGGTGACACTCAGGTCCCACTGTCTCCCTGCCACCTCTCCTTCAGCCGAAGTCCTCTTTGTAGCATTAAAAGACAAAGGTAAACAATGTTGTCTTCTAGCAAAGTCCTATGCCAGAATTCCGACTGATCCGTTAAGTTCAAGGCAGGAGAGCCCTTGGGATCATTCCCTTCTTGAGCCCCCTTCTTATGGTGTGGGTAGTAGTAATATTCAGAAAAGAGTAATTACGAGAGCTAGGCTATGAGAAGTCTCACTGAGTTAGAACCTAAGGCTGTACAGCTGGTTCTGACATTAGCCATCCCCACCTACTCCTTTAACTTCGGTGGAACTCACTCCTGTGGTGAGCACTTCACGGGAGGCACAGGCAGTGCTCAGGTATGACTCTGACTGCATTGTGTCCTCCTCTAGGACTTAAAGATTGACCAGAAAACACCTCTCCGAGTCCTTCACCGAAGGCCTCTGGCTGTGAGAACTCGGGCCATTCACTCTATGGAGACACATTACCTGGATGAGCATCATTTTCGTCTTCATTTGAAGACCCAAGCTGGAACGTATCCTTCTGCCTCTGCAGAGACCTAACCGGAATGGGATCAGGATAGTTAATGCTGCCCTAACAAAATGGGTCAAATGATCTGGAAGGTTTTGTTGGTTTGTTTAAAATGTGTTCTAATATACCCCAGACTTCATGTATTCCAGGCTGGTTGTGAACGGATCCTCCTGCCTCCACCTCCCAAGTGCTGGGATTACAGGCCTGTGCCACCTCAGGTGGTCTGGGAAAAGGACTTGAGTGTATTAATTCAATATTTTGGAGAAGAATCAACACTTTGTTTGATGTCTTTTTCCTATTTATGTTTGAAAGCAGAGGTTTTTTTTTAAATTAATTTATTTATTATATGTGAGTACACTGTAGCTGTCTTCAGACCACCAGAAGAGGGCATCAGATCAGACCACCAGAAGAGGGCATCAGATCTCATTACGGATGGTTGTGAGCCACCATGTGGTTGCTGAGATTTGAACTCAGGACCTTTGGAAGAGCAGTCAGTGCTCTTAACTGCTGAGCCATCTCTCCAGCCCCCAAAGCAGAGTTTTAAACCATGAAGTAGCCATCAATTCAATGTCAACTTTAGAGTCTACAGTTGTGTTTCAGTGTCTTACCATTGTGTAACATATGATATACTTAGGAAGTAATTTTGATTCATTTGCTGTCCTTACATGTTTTACAAGTCACATGTTCATAACCCTATTTGGTCCTCTAAGTATTCCAGTGTTTGCCCAACTGGTTAGACAGGTGATAGAAGAAAACCGTGGTATTTTACTTTCTTTAAAAGTTGAGACAAGCTCTCATGGTGTTGCCTGGGCAGGCTCATTATAGAAACTTAAGCTATTCTCTGTTTCTGCCTCCCAGGAATACAACAGGAATACACACAGACACATGGCCGTGTCCAGTGCTTCGTGACATATTGGTTGTAGCTAATATACTGGCCTTGTGAGAAAAAGGGAAAGAAACACTACATATTGCTTACTTAAGCAATAATATATTGGTGTTAGTATTTCAACTTTGGACTATGTGTTAAGTAGAAAAGATTGGAACTTGGAGTTTATCAAAGCTGGTATTTGTGTATAACATATTCTGACTTGTGGTTTTGGGATCAGAACTGAGTTTTTAATTGGAGTATGTCAGTATTTTAGGCTTAGTTTAATATTTACTTTCTTACAAGACTACATCTCACTGTGAATCCTAGGCTGTCCCTGGTCTCAATATTCTGCCTCTGCCTTCCAAATGCTGGGATAATGGGCATGTCTCACCATGCCTGGTTTTGGTATGTATGACAGAGAGAGAGGGTGGGGAAAGGAGGAAGGAGGGAGAGAGAAGAGAGAGAGATCCAATAGCATGAAATGATAAATATCTTCTAACTGGTATGAAGGTAATGCCAGTTCTGTATACAACACAAATCTCTCCAAAGTGGGAGGAATTAGGGCTAGCTACCAGACGCTCTCATCTCTGTACTGTTCTAAGTACGGTGCCTCTCCTTCTCACACACTCCTTTTCTCTCCTTTGTATTACCCTAGAGTAGCTAGATTGACCCAGCTGCACTACTTCAAATAGCTTTTAAATCTTGTAGTTTGAATCCAGGGTGGTTTGTGTAGACTCTGGTGGGCAGTGTGTTTTATCTTTATTGTCTGGAGCACATTTGGCTATTGTAGATGGAATTCAAAGAAATCACAAGTTAAAATTTATTTTCACTTTGGTATTGGGGATTGTGCCCAGGGCTCATTCATAATAACTATATATCCTACCACTGAGCTTCACAACCTACCTCAGATTATAAAAGCAAAGTAAAACAAATCCTGCCTTTAGTTTTACATGCCAAGAAGAAATGCTATGTCTTTTGGAGAAACTAATAACCTTTTCAATCCTGTTAAGATATTTTCGGAAACAGCCACGTACATGTACTTAATATATTAGCCAGAAAAACTGGGAAAATTATAGCTACCTCGTAGTGCCCCCTTTGACGTGTACGGGTTTTGCTGCACTAAGCTCATTTCTGCTGTTGGTCTCCTGTGGCTCAGCGAAGGTCTGTTTGCCCTCTGTCCTGCGCCTCCAGCATGAACAGGTCCAACCTTTCAATTGCTTTTTCTGGAGCTTTTTGGTCTTCTGCTTTCTTTATTGTTACTAGCTTTCTCTCAAGAAAACTGGAGAAAAAGAATGGCAATTGAAGAGAAATTATGAATTAAGGGGGAAAAAGTTACTAGGTAATTGTTCGAGTAAAACATACAGTGGGGGAGCAGTAAGCCACTCTGCACTGCTGTTCCTCTGCTCCCGGGAGGATGCCACCATCTTCCTGTACAAACTCTGTAGCCTGCCTTCTACTCCATTGTGGTTTTACTAATGCAGCATAATGCTGCTCTTTTGTTACTGTCTTTTTAGTGAACAGTGGAGGGAAGGCGTATTTTTCAGATAGAGTTAGGGCTACAGTAGTGTTCTGTAGAATGTTAATCTTAATACCAAATTCCAGACTTAACCATTGTCTTCAGAGTGTAAAGACCTATAATGAAGAAAACAGAGTTGCTAAAACCAGCCCCACAAAAGAATTTAGACAGGCTCTGATGGTCTGCACTGTAGCCCTAACACTTGGGGTTGCTGTGGGTTTAAGACAGCCTCAACTACTCAGTGGTTCCAAGGCAAAACCTCAGAAGTGTAAACACAGAAAGAAACAAAAAGCAAAACAAACAAACAAAAACTCCACTGTGGGGGTGGGGCTCCCATTCCCTTTTCTGGCCTGCAACACCACCCACACATGGATGCCATACACTCACAAGACACACATGCATCATAAATAATAAGCATTATTTTTTTTAGACAGGTGGTGGTGGTGTGAGCCTTTAATTCCAGCACTCCAGAGGCAGAGACAGTCTAATCTCTGTGAGTTCAAGGCTAGCCTGGTCTAAAAAAGCTAAAAAAAAATTTTACAAAAGATTAAATTACTACTTTAATTTTCTCTTCCACCTTAATACTAATAATGTGTTACAGGGTTACCCATCACCGAGGATACTTTATATGTGGGCCTGTGGGAACATCATTTGGTAGATACCAATTACCATTATTGACAAATGGGACCAGATAACAAACCCACACACAAACAAAAATTTAAAAAGAAAAGTATTGGGTTGGGCATGGTGGCATGAGCCTTTAACCCCCACCAGCACTCAGGAGGCAGAGGCAGGCAAATCTCTGTGAGGTTGAGGCCAGCCTGTCTGTATAGTGAGCTCCAGGCTAGGTCTACATAGTGAGATGCTGTCTCAAAAACAAATAAACAAAATTATGTAGCTGGTTTAATGTACACTCAAACCTTGGCATTTTAAAATGAGCTAATTAGAAAAAATCCAAAGCCTGGGGCTGAGGGCGGGGTTGCCAGTGTTTCCAATCCCTCACTTGGAAGGTGGAAGCAGGAGGATCAAGGTCAAGTTTCTGTAGTCTGGGCTGCATGACACCTTGACTCGAACAAATCAAAGCCATGGCCTTTGGTAGGTTGATGTAAACAGGTCTGGTTATATGTGGGCGCCCAGGCTGGTGGGAACCAGTTTGCCATAGTTTACTTTTTAAGATACACATCTCAAGTCAGAGTTTAGAAATGACCTCACTTTTGTAATATTTTTTAATTCTATTTATTTTTCCCTTCTACTTACCAAAGTAGTTGGTATTGCATAATCTTTTCCTTAAAGAGACCTAGCTACATTAAAGAATTTGTACACGGAGACTTTGGGAGAACCAAGCCAAACATTGGCTCTTTGATGAACGTGACCGCAGACATTCTTGAGCTAGATGTAGAGGTAAAGTATTTTATGGGGAAATGCACTTCTCTAAGTCACACTCAGCTACATTAGGTCTTCTGATAATTAACCAACCTGTCTTCATGGCTATTTTTTATATGAAGGGTGTTTTGTGTTTTAGACTTACTTTCTTTTTGTCTGTGAGTATTTTGTCTGCATGTATCTGTGCACCACATGTGTACCTGGTGCTCCCAGGGTTGAAAAGAAAGTGCTGGCTCCCCTAGAACCAGAGTTATAGATGGTCATGAGCCGCCATGTGGGTGCTGGGAATGGAATGCAGGTACTCTGAAGGAGCATTGAATACACTTAACCACTGAACATTTCTCCAGCCCTATACTGGAAAGAATTATCTTTGGAATTCTTATTAAAACAAACAACAACAAATCAGGATCTCACTAGCGATACTTGTGGATTATATAGCTAATTTACTAACTGTTATCAGGTACTGTCATTAATCTACCTATGGCATCAGGTTAAACCCTTACAGAAAACAAGGAAATAAAGTTGTAACTGTGCCTCACACATCCTTTTGAATGCTAGGGTTATGTGTAATACAGAATTTTAGAGCTGGGTGGGGTAAGGGTGGGGGTGCACACCTCTAATCCCAGCACTTGGGAAGCAGAGGCTGATGGATCTCTGACCTCAAGATCACCCTGGACTACACAATTCCAGGACAGCCAGGGCAACTTAGAGATAGCAGCTCTCAAAAATTGAGTTGGATGGAGGATTTTAGAGCTGGGCTCATCTCAGTAATGGCAGTTGCTGCCCAGGTTCCACTAAATTCAGTCCCTGGGATCCACATGGTAGAAGCAGAGACCCCACTCTCATCTCATCATGTATTGTGGCAGGGGCACATGTGTGTATGAGTGAGCATGTACACACATAAACAAATACATATACATATACATGCACATCTCGGGATTAATGAAAACTTTTTGCTGTGTGTAGCTGTGCAGTGGTTCTTTGGCTTTTCTGCTCTTAGGGAATCTGGAGTATGAAGTGACCCATGGGCTAATGAATGCATAAGTTTCAGTGAGCCACATCAAGTTTTTGGTTTTGTTTGGTTTTAATGCAGCCCACACTGGCTTGGAACTTGCCTTGTGGTTCAGGCTAGTGTTCGCTGAGCCGTTCTAACTCGGCTCCCCGAGCTGTGCTGTGAGTACAGCTGCTCACCATTGCACCCAGCAGAGCTTTCTCTTAAGGTCCCACAGAGAGACCCAGATAGGGTGTATTTGGCCAGCCCAGAATGTGAGTCTGTGTGTTTTGGTGTGTCTGGAATGTGGTTATGTGGGCCAGAGTAGATTGCTTTCTGTGACTTTAATCTACAAGAACAAAGTGAGGGTGAGTAGCAGTGGAGACTAATTGGATTTATTTAGTTATTTTTATGTTGTAGGACAGGTTCTTATGGAGCCCAGGTAGGTTGTGAACTCTATCCTCCTGCCTCTATCTCTGAAGTGCTAAGAATCCAGGCACATTTCATGACACTTGGCTTGAAGAATTCTGAGATGAGAAGATAAGTTAATGCTTTTCTGGTTCTCTGATTTTCTGTATTCATCTACCTTACATTTAATCACAGACTGCTTGAGCCATGTGCTATTCTGGCCAACAGCGATCCCACTAAGTGTCACTTAGTGACATCATACTGTAGTTTAAATAAGTACACCATGGTGTTTGCCCAGGGATGGAGTCATCCAATGACACATTTCTCAGCATGTGGCCCTACAGTTTTGCTATGTTGAAAAGGAGGGTAGTAGAGACTTCTGAGGAAAAATAGTGTGGCTACCCAACTTTGAATTTGTTTATACTTTACTCATAACTGACATTACAGTTTTTCAGTTTCTTCTCTTCGGAGTTGAGAGATCTAATAGTAATTGTGTCTCTGTTAGTTCAGAAATGGCCGTTGGTGTTGCCGCTATTAGCAAATGTAATTCCTCTTGCATTATGGTAAAACTGCCCCAGAAATGCCTGCCAAAATTTCTGTTTTAATGACTTGTTTTCCTCTTTTTAGTCTGTAGATGTTGACTGGCCACCTGCTCTGGATGACTAGCTCTCACATCTGAACACAAAGGGTTTTCCTGGCATGATGTGGACACACAGGCAGCATATCCTGGAAAATGGCTGTTTACCCACCATAACGGTGTCTTCAAAACCACTTGGATCATGTTGATCTGTTCCTAAAGTTCACTGTAACATCTCAGGATCTATATGTACACATATTTTGTGTTGTGTTGTTCTAAGAATGTCTTATGTTTTCTCATCTCCTGTCTCATGACCACAAAACCAAAATAGGAGGAATGAAACCATTTTCTTTCTAAAGTCTGTTACTTAGGTATGTAATGGGAGGCGCTGTCAATCAGGAGAGCTGGGGCTTCCTCTAGCACAGTCTCCTGCAGGAGACGGTACCTTTAAGTAATTTGCTAAAGCTTCAAGATCATCTGAATAAACGTTACAACTGGACTCCTGAAGAAGAGCGTCCTATGATAGTCCAGTATGTCAAGTGCAAATCTGATCCTAATACTTTTCCAGTTTCCCTTAAGCAAGCTTCTATTATCAACAGAAGTACTTTAAGGAATGATGTGTCATAGTACTTATGACCTCAAGTTACTATTTTGATAATCAAAAATTGTCAGTATGTGTCTCCTGCAAAGGCAAGTGACACCTCACACTGGGGGCATACTCTAGACCCTGCCTATATCTTTTGTCTTTTATGTAAAGGAAAACAAGTGCCTTCAGTAACTTTTGTCCCAGAGTTACAAATTTGAAAATTCGATAATGCTAAACAAATATAAACATATTTCAGTGTTTCAATTGTTTTCTAATTTGAAATGTTTTCTAATTTCAAATGGTATATCTAACATCTAATTACATAAACAAGGAAACGAAAGTTAAATGACACACTTAGTTACTCTTGAACTGATGTTGGAACTGATGTTGTGTCTCCAGGGTCTATAAACCCTTGTCAAGAGTACTTGCATCTCCTGTGGATGACAGTACCCTCAAGAATATCACTTAGGCTTACAAAGCCAGGAGGTTGGCTTCTGGAACTTGGATATCAAGTGGCGCCCCCAAGAAATGGCTAATGTATGTCTTATATGATCTCATAATTGTCACTTGTAATGACATGGCGAAGAGAAATCTTAAACATATTGAACCAGAATAAGATGGATTAATCATTAAAAATTACCAGAAGGGAAGCTCAATAAAATTTAGATTTAAGTAAAATTTTCATCAACTAGTGCAATTTCTTGACTGTTTTTGATGTATTAATTTGAATAGCATTTGATTATTCAGGCTTCTCATCTTCGCACACAATTCACACTGAACCTTAAGATGTATTATATCAGGAAGATGTTTTTGATTGAAATGAAAAGGCAGCCTGCGCCTTTGAAACCATGTTTTATCATGTGTGAATAATTGCAAAGGGTTTTTCTTTGTCAGAAAATTGCAAAGGAGATAACAGAACCTAACTGATAAAAAGTGAAAAGTTAAAGACTTCTATGGAATGTTTCTCAGCTTCTGATGAAATTTTGCTAGAAGATTTAAATAATTTGGGAAAAGTCTTTGAGCGAAAAGTCTTTAGCTCAGTTTTGAATGCAATGGACCCAAAACATGAAGGTCAGGAACTTCCATCAAAGCATTCCTTGAATTACTTCCTGTTGAAAGGTAAACACACTTAATCCAAATGTCCTTGGGACCTGGGGACAGGGTTAGGAAGCCTTGTAGGTTTGCTTCCTTTTGGTCACACAGTGTGGTTCCTCTTCTGTATTCTTTAAAAGAATTGATAAAGAAGAATCTTCTAGTAAGATAACTGGTTATCTTTGCAAGATGAAGTGACTTAACAAGTTACATTTCCATTTCCTAAGAGACAACCAGCATTTTCTTTCATTTGGGGCTGTATTCTTTGTTTTTAAATTTATTTTTGCCAGATTCATACATGAATATAATACAGTGGTCACACTTACTTAATCCTTTTTCTGTATTGTTTCTGAGACAGGGTTTTTCTCTATAATCCTGGTTGTCCTAGAGTTCACAAGTTTCTGCCTTCCTCCAAGGTGCTGGGATTCATGGCCTCTTTATCCCTCCCCCCCCCCCCCCCC
>JADRCD010176997.1:0-16237 GCA_019843815.1 Montemys delectorum
TATATCCTAAACTTCTATATGGTTAGTTGGGGTGATAGTGGAAGGGTTATAGTGCTTATAATTGTTAATAGTGGGAGGGTGAGGTTGTATTTTGAGTTTGTGAAGTAGTATATTATTTTTGAGTTGTTGTTTGTTGGGAATGTTGTGAGTGAGGTTGAGTAAATTAGGCGTGTGTAGAAGAATAGGTTGAGGAGGGCTATTATGGCTATTATTGTTGCTCAGATTAGACAGTTGTTTTTTAAGAGTTCTGTAACGATAATTCATTTTGGTAAAAATCCTGTTAATGGAGGTAGGCCTCCTAGGGATAATAGGATAATGGATATTAGTGCGAGTGTTGAGGGAGTTTTGTTTCATAATAGTGAGATTGAGCTAATGGATGTGGAAGAATTTAATATTATGATTATAAATATTGTAATGGTTAGTATAATGTAGATTAGGAGGTTTAGTAGTGTTAGGGAGGGGTTAAATGGGATAATGGCCAGTATTCATCCTATATGGGCGATTGATGAGTATGCTATAATTTTTCGTAGTTGTGTTTGGTTCAGCCCTCCTCATGCTCCGATGAAAATTGATAGGATTGCAAGGATTAGGGTAATGGTTGGGTTGAGGAAGTTGTAAATTTGGAATAAAATGGATAGTGGGGCAATTTTTTGTCATGTTAGTAGGATTAATCCTGTGTGTAGTTCGATTCCTTGGGTGACTTCAGGCAGTCAGTGGTGGAATGGTGCTAGGCCGAGTTTTATGGATAGTGAAATTAATGTTATTATAAGAGTTAGATTATTTGTTTGTTGTTGGAATGTTCAGGTTCCTAGTTGTTTGTAGTTGAGAATAATAGCTAGTAGGAAGATTATGGATGCTGTTGCCTGTGTGATGAAATATTTTGTTGCTGCTTCAGTTGATCGTGGGTTTTTTTTGTTAATTAATAGTGGAACAATTGCTAGGAGACTAAATTCAAGCCCTACTCATATTAGTAGGAGGTTGGAGCTGGATATTGTAATGAAGGGTCCTAAGATGATAGTGGAGTAAATAATGGCTAGGGTGATGGGGTTTATTAGTACGGGAAGGGTTTAAACCAACGTTTTCGGGGTATGGGCCCGATAGCTTAATTAGCTGACCTTACTAAATAGGATATGGTGTATAGGTAGCACGAAGAATTTTGAATTCTTAGGTTTAGGTTCAATTCCTTTTGTTCTAGAAATAAGAGGGATTGAACCTCTATGATTTACTCTATCAAAGTAACTCTTTTATCAGACATATTTCTACAGGTGTGGTGGGATACTTGCTGTAAATATTGGTAGGGAGATATGTCATATGCAGAATGCTAGTGTTAGTGGTAAGAAGTTTTTTCATAGTAAGTGTATGAGTTGATCGTAGCGAAATCGTGGGTATGATGCTCGGATTCATAAGAATGTGGATGATAATAGCAAAGTTTCTATTGTAAAATTGGTTGAGTAGAGTTCTGGGTAGTTGATGTTGTGGAGTGGGCCTAGGAAAATGATGGATGTTAATGCGTTTATTAAGATAATGTTAGTGTATTCGGCTATAAAGAATAGTGCGAATGGGCCTGCAGAGTATTCTACGTTGAATCCGGAGACTAGTTCAGATTCTCCTTCGGTTAGGTCAAATGGGGCCCGATTGGTTTCTGCTAATGTGGAAATGAATCATATTATGGCTATGGGTCAAGCGGGGATAATTAGTCAGATATGTTTTTGGGTTATGATAAGTATTTGTAGGGAGAATGAACCACTTATTAGAAGAACTGAGAGAAGAATGATGGCTATGGTTACTTCGTATGAGATTGTTTGAGCTACTGCTCGTAGGGCGCCAAATAGTGAGTATTTTGAATTTGAAGCCCATCCTGATCATAGAATTGAATACACAGAGAGGCTTGATGTGGCTAAGAAAAATAGTACTCCTAAGTTAAGGTTAATTAGGGGATGTGGTAAGGGTAAAGGAATTCATAAGCTAAGAGCTAGGGTAAGTGATAGGGTTGGTGCAATGATAAAAAGTGATATAGATGTTGTTAGTGGTTGTATAGGTTCTTTAATAAATAGTTTTATGGCGTCGGCGAATGGTTGTAAAATTCCGTATGGTCCTACGATGTTTGGGCCTTTTCGTAGTTGTATATATCCTAGGATTTTGCGTTCCACTAGTGTTAGGAAGGCCATAGCGATTAAGATTGGGATTAGGAGTGTTAGGATGTTAATAAAATACACTATTAGGGAGAGGATTTGAACCTCTGGGAACAAGGTTTTAAGTCTTACGCAATTTCCTGGCTCTGCCACCCTAATGACCTGGTCTAGGTGCGTATAATTTGTTACATAGATACTTTATTTAGTTTTATTCATAAATTAGGTTAAGAGCACTTTTGTAAAGGTGGCTCTATTTCTCTTATCCTTTCGTACTGGGAGAAATTGTAAATAGATAGAAACCGACCTGGATTTCTCCGGTCTGAACTCAGATCACGTAGGACTTTAATCGTTGAACAAACGAACCATTAATAGCTTCTGCACCATTGGGATGTCCTGATCCAACATCGAGGTCGTAAACCCTATTGTCGATATGGACTCTTAAATAGGATTGCGCTGTTATCCCTAGGGTAACTTGGTCCGTTGATCAAATTGTTTTGGGTCAATTGGATAAATATATTATTTACTTCGACTTGTTAGTCTTTGTTATAATCTTTCGGAGGATTTTTTGTTCTCCGAGGTCACCCCAACCAAAATTTTAAGCTTATGATGTTGTTTTTGTTCCATTAGGAGGGTTATGTTGATAATTAAGCTTGTTAATTTAAGCTCCATAGGGTCTTCTCGTCTTATTATGTTATCCCAGCCTCTTCACTGGGAGGTCAATTTCACTGATTGAAAATAAGAGACAGTTGAACCCTCGTTTAGCCATTCATGCTAGTCCCTAATTAAGGAACAAGTGATTATGCTACCTTTGCACGGTCAGGATACCGCGGCCGTTTAACTTTAGTCACTGGGCAGGCAATGCCTCTAATACTTGTTATGCTAGAGGTGATGTTTTTGGTAAACAGGCGGGGTTCTAGTTTGCCGAGTTCCTTTTATTTTGTTTAATCTTTCCTTAGAGCACTCCTGTGTTGGGCTAACAGATTAATTTTAGATGAGTTTATTTATGGTTATACTCTATTATCTGGTAACTAACAATGGTTATCCGGGTTGTTATACACTTGTGCTTGGAGAATAAGTTCTTGTTACTCATATTAACAGTATTTCTTCTATAGATATATAGAATAACCCAATTTGTAATTTAGGAATTTATTTAAATTAAGGGATTGTTGGTATATTTATGTTGAGCTTGAACGCTTTCTTTGTTGGTGGCTGCTTTTAGGCCTACAATGGTTAAGTGATGTATTTTGTTTATTCACTATTTAAGGTTTTTTCCGTTCCTAAAGAGCTGTCCCTCTTTTGGCTATAATTTAAATTTACATTAAGATTTTTAGGTTCTTTGAGTAAATTTAAAGTTGAACTTAAATTCATTTTTTGGGTTACCAGCTATCACCAAGCTCGTTAGGCTTTTCACCTCTACCTAAAAATCTTCCCACTATTTTGCTACATAGACGGGTTGATTCTTAAAATTGTTTTTAGGTAGCTCGTTTGGTTTCGGGGTTCCTAGCTTAAATTCTTTTAGTTAGGAGATTTCTGGTTAATTCATTATGCAAAAGGTACAAGGTTTAATCTTTGCTTGATTTTACTTTTAACTAATCTTTCATCTTTCCCTTGCGGTACTTGCTCTATAGCTCCTGGTAGTAAATTTCTTTCTCCAATACTTTTAAATTATGAATGTTTTGTTTTATGAAATGATATAGTTATATATGAAGGTGTTGGGGCTAGAGTTAGTTCAAAGTGTTCATTTTTATGAATTCTTCTGGGTGTAGGCCAGATGCTTTATGTTAAGCTACACTGTGATTATTCCAAGCACACTTTCCAGTATGCTTACCTTGTTACGACTTATCTCCTCTAATAAATTTGTTACTTGATATTATTTATAGTTAAGTAGATTTAACTTGAGGAGGGTGACGGGCGGTGTGTGCGTACTTCATTGCTCTATTCAATTAAGCTCTCTATTCTTAATTTACTACTAAATCCTCCTTTGTCCTTTAGTTTCATAAAGGGTATCGTAATGTTCTTGGATAGAAAATGTAGCCCATTACTTCCCATTCCATTGGCTACACCTTGACCTAACGTTTTTATGATTGTTCTCTTGCTTACTTTTACTCCTTTTTGAGGGTTTGCTGAAGATGGCGGTATATAGGCTGAATTAGCAAGGGATGGTGAGGTAGAGCGGGGTATATCGATTATAGAACAGGCTCCTCTAGATGGATATAAAGTACCGCCAAGTCCTTTGAGTTTTAAGCTATGGCTAGTAGTTCTCTGGCAAATAATTTTGTTGTACAATTATTCTGGTTTAGGGCTAAGCATAGTGGGGTATCTAATCCCAGTTTGGATCTTAGCTATCGTGCTTAATGAAAGGTTTAGAATTACTTTCGTTGTTGTATTTAGATTCTAACTATGAATTTTCACATATTAGTTGAGTTTTAATTCTATTTATTATCTGTTCAGTTAACACGTTTTACGCCGAGGATAATTAGTTAGGGTTAATCGTATGACCGCGGTGGCTGGCACGAAATTTACCAACCCTTAGAGGTATAGCTTAGTCAAACTTTCGTTCATTGCTTAATATTTATCACTGCTGAGTCCCGTGGGGGTGTGGCTAGGCAAGGTGTCTTTAGCTATTTTATGTGCTTGATACCCTCTCCTTAAATTTAAGATAATTCTTTAAGGGATTTTACACCGGTGTATGGATATTCGCATGTGTAATCTTACCTCCAACTAATTATAAGGCTAGGACCAAACCTTTTGTTTATGGGATTAAAAAATCCATCTAAGCATTTTCAGTGCTTTGCTTTGTTGTTAAGCTACATCAACCAAAAATATTGTTGGGAAAATTTTGGGGTAGGAAGTTTGAAGGGGCAAAGGGGGTAAACAAAATAATTTTACTAAAACTGAAAATGAAGTTATATTTTGTGAACCACTAGAATAACGGGGAAGTTACGGAATTTAAGTTAATGTTTTAGGGGTTTGGCATTAAGGGGATGGGGGTTTGGTGAGTGAAATTTACTATGTATTTAAATTTATGTCCTACAAGCATTAAAAGATAGTCTTCGGAGGGTTGTATTTGTGGATTAATGATCCTTAATCGAGGAGTTCGGCTACAATATGTGCTGACCTTCATGCCTTGACGGCTATGTTGAGTGATAGCATCCCAAAAGTTAAAAAATACCAGAGGCATGACACCACAGTTATGTTGGGCATGGGCTGATTAGACCCGTACCATCGAGATGTCTTATTTAAGGGGAACGTATGGGCGATAACGCATTTGATGGCCCTGAAGTAAGAACCAGATGTCTGATAAAGTTTCAGTATAGCTACCCCCAAGTTTTATGGGCCCGGAGCGAGAAGAGGGGCATAGGTGGGCGGGTTGTTGGTTTCACGGAGGATGGTAGAAATTGAGACCAAATGTGGAAGGGGATAGTCATATGGAAGAGAAAGGTTTATGACTGTAATGGTGTATGTAAGATAACACAGATATGTCCTGAAACATTGATTTATAATTGAAGATATTATTCATGTTGGAGTTAAGTTATGTGGATTTTTAATATTATGTCCTAATTCATTGATTGATAATACCTGCTTATATGCTAGTGGAATATAATTTAATGTACGATATACATAAATGTCTTATGGACTAGATAATTTTATGTACACAAGAAGTAGTTTAATTAGAATATCAGCTTTGGGTGTTGATGGTGGGGAGATATTCCTTCTTCTTGATATCCTAAGAAGATGTTTCTTCATTTTTGGTTTACAAGACCAAAGTAATGTGTTTATACTATTAGGACATTAATCTCATTTGAGTAAGCTATCTTCAATGATTCCTGAGATTGGCATTAGGATTAGGATAATGGAGAAGTAGCTGATAGATGCTACTTGGCCAATAATGATGAATGGGTGTTCTACTGGTTGGCCTCCAATTCAGGTTAGAACGAGTAGGTTAGCTACTAAGATTCAGTAAAGTGTTTGGGTGAGGGGGCGGAATATTAAGCTTCGTTGTTTGGATGTGTGGAGGAAGGGTAGAAGGGTAAGAACTAGAATTGATAAGATTAGGGCTAGGACTCCTCCTAGTTTGTTGGGGATGGATCGGAGGATTGCGTAGGCAAATAGGAAATATCATTCTGGTTTAATGTGGGGTGGAGTATTGAGTGGGTTGGCTGGTGTGTAGTTGTCGGGATCTCCTAATAGGTCTGGGAAAAATAGTACTAGAAGTATTAGGAAGGCGACTATTATGATGACTCCTAGGATGTCTTTAATTGTATAGTATGGGTGGAATGGAATTTTATCTGAGTCCGAGTTTAGGCCTGTTGGGTTGTTAGATCCTGTTTCGTGAAGGAATAGTAGGTGAACGATTACTAGGGCGACAATGATAAATGGTAAAATGAAGTGGAAGGCGAAGAAGCGTGTTAGTGTTGCTTTATCTACTGAGAATCCCCCTCAGATTCATTCGACTAGTGTGGTTCCGACGTATGGGATGGCTGAGAGTAGGTTTGTAATAACTGTTGCCCCCCCAAAATGATATTTGTCCTCATGGAAGTACATATCCTATGAATGCGGTGGCTATGACAGCAAATAATAGTACTACTCCAATGTTTCATGTTTCTATGAATGTGTAGGATCCATAATATATGCCTCGTCCTACATGAAGAAATAGGCAAATGAAAAATATTGATGCTCCGTTTGCGTGTATGTATCGGATTAATCACCCATAGTTTACGTCTCGGCAAATGTGTGTGACTGATGAGAATGCTGTTGTTGTATCTGATGTGTAGTGTATTGCTAGGAATAGGCCTGTGATGATTTGAATTATTAGGCAGATTCCTAATAGGGAGCCGAAGTTTCATCATGATGAAATATTTGATGGGGCGGGTAGATCGACGAAGGAATGGTTGATAATTTTAAATAGTGGGTGGGTTTTTCGGATGTTTGTCATTAGATGTTTCTATAGTTGAATTACAACGATGATTTTTCATGTCATTAGTCGCAGTTAAATGCTGTGTGGAAACAATGACTAATTATATTTTTATTTTAAGTTTATTATTTTTAGCGGGTTGTCTTGGGTTGGCGTTGAAGCCTTCACCTATTTATGGTGGGCTAGGGTTGGTTGTTAGTGGATTTGTTGGTTGTTTAATAGTTTTGGGATTTGGTGGTTCATTTTTGGGTCTGTTGGTGTTTTTAATTTATTTAGGTGGAATGTTGGTTGTATTTGGGTATACAACGGCTATGGCTACTGAGGAATATCCAGAGACTTGAGGTTCGAGCTGATTAGTTTTTAGTTTTTTAGTTATTGGAGTATTGACGGAAATATTTGTTATATGATTAATTGATTATTGAAATGAGGTTGAGTTGATTAATTTTGATGATTTGAATGATTGGCTAATGTATGAGATTGATGATGTAGGGGTAATGTTGGAGGGTGGCGTAGGGGTTGCGGCAATGTATAGTTGTGCTACTTGAATGATAGTTGTAGCTGGGTGATCATTGTTTGCTGGAATTTTTATTATTATTGAAATCACTCGGGATTAATTATATATAAAGTAATGATAAGGGTAATAGTGATTGTAAATGATAAGAAATAGAGTTTGATTATTCCTTTTTGGCTGGTTAATATTTTGGATGTGAAAGTGTGAATGAATGAGGTGGATTTTGGAATTGATTTTTCTAGTCAGATTAGGTCTAGTAATCCTAAGGATACTTTGAAGCTGGGGTTTAGGGATTTTAGTGGAATTAAGCGGTGGATGATAGATGGGAAAAATCCTAGGGAGGTTGAGAATATTGAGTGGGGTTTGATTTTATTAATGGAGAATTTTAAGGTTAGGTTATTTAGTTCTAGGGCAATTATGAGTCCTAGGATAGAGACTATTAGGGCTATTATTTTTAGATATCATGGTATTGTGAGGATTTGAATATTGGTTGGTGGGATGCTGTTTGAAATTACATAGCCAGCTAGAATACTGCCTAGTGCTAATCGTTTGATTGGGTTGACTAGGTCAGGACTATTTTCATTGATGATAATTATAGGAGGGCATCGGGGTTTAGTTATTGCAACAAAGTAGATAATTCGTATGCTGTAGATGGCAGTTATTGATGTGGCGATGAGTGTAATTAATAGGGCTCAGGCGTTGGTATTGCAGGTGCTGATGGCTTCAATAATGGAGTCTTTGGAATAGAATCCGGTTAGGAAGGGTATTCCTGTTAAAGCTAGGCTTCCAATGATAAGACAGGAAGATGTAAATGGTATAATTTTTATTACGCTTCCTATTTTTCGGATGTCTTGTTCATCATTTAGGTTGTGGATTATTGATCCTGAACATATGAATAATATTGCTTTAAAGAATGCGTGGGTGCAAATGTGAAGGAAAGCTAGGTATGGTTGGTTTATTCCTAGAGTAACTATTATAAGGCCTAGTTGGCTAGATGTGGAGAATGCTACAATTTTTTTTACATCATTTTGGGTAAGTGCACAGATGGCTGTGAATAATGTGGTTAGAGCTCCTAGACATATCATTATTGTTAGGATTGTGTTGTTGTTTGATAGGAGTGGATGAAATCGAATAAGTAGAAAGATTCCTGCTACCACTATAGTGCTTGAGTGCAGTAGGGCTGAAACTGGTGTGGGGCCTTCTATGGCTGAGGGGAGTCATGGGTGAAGGCCAAATTGGGCTGATTTACCTGTTGCTGCAATTAATAATCCTAGAAGAGGGATTAGATTGTTGTTATTGGTAAGTAGAATTTGTTGAAGTTCTCAGGAGTTTATGTTAAGGCAATATCATGTTATGGCTAGGATAAAACCTACATCTCCAATTCGGTTATATAGAATAGCTTGTAAGGCTGCTGTGTTTGCGTCGGCGCGTCCATATCATCATCCAATTAGTAGAAATGATATAATTCCAACACCTTCTCATCCAATAAATAGTTGAAATAGGTTATTGGCTGATGTTAAGATAAGTATAGTGATTAGGAATATCATGAGGTATTTAATGAATCGGTTGACGTGATAGTCTGAGTGTATATATCATGAGGAGAATTGTATAATGGATCAGGTAACGTATAGTGCTACTGATAGAAATAATATGGAGAAGTAATCAATTTTAAAGCTTATTGTTATGTCAATAGAGTTGATGGTGATTCAGTGTCAGCTGGTGATTATGTATTCTGTGTTTTGGTGAAAGAATAGGAGTAAGGGTAAGAGGCTTAGGAAAAATGAGAGTTTGATAGATGCGGTAGCATATAGTGGAAGGTTAATACGTTTTACCAGGTTGGTTATTGAGATTAAGATTGGTAGTATGAGGATAATGAAAATTGTTAGGATTGATGCTGTAATTATATTTATTACTTTTATTTGGAGTTGCACCAAGATTTTTGGTTCCTAAGACCAATGGATTGCTTTTATCCTATAAAAGTAAGAAAGCCATGTGTTTAGACATGGTGGCATGAGTTAGCAGTTCTTGCATTCTTTCTTGGTAAATAAGGAAGTAAATTTCCTGTTGTTAGATTCACAGTCTAATGTTTTTTGTAAACTATATTTACATATTGTAAGCCCTGAGATCAGTTTTGGGTTGATGGTAAGGAGTGCGAGTGGAATAATGTGGAGAAATATAAGGGTAAGTTCTCGGGTGTGTGAGGGTTGTAAGTTGTTTATGTGATTTGTTAGTTTGCCTCGTTGTGTTGTGATAATTATGTAGATTGAATATATAGCTGTGATTACGATATTAATACCTATGAGAATGATTGAAAAGTTGGATCAAGAAAATAGTGATATAGCAATAAATAGTTCTCCTATTAGGTTGATTGATGGAGGAAGGGCTAGGTTTGCTAAGCTTGCTAGTAGTCATAGTGTCGCTATTAGAGGAAAAATTATTTGTAGGCCTCGGGCCATGATTATAGTTCGGCTGTGAATTCGTTCGTAGTTTGTATTTGCTAGGCAAAATAGAAGGGAGGAGGTTAGTCCGTGGGCGATTATTAATATTGTAGCTCCTATGAAGCTTCATGGGGTTTGGATTATAATTGATGAGATTACTAGGGCTATATGACTTACAGAGGAGTAAGCGATTAATGATTTTAGGTCTGTTTGTCGGAGGCAGATTGAGCTTGTTATGATTATTCCTCATAAGGATAGCAGGATGAATGGATAGGCTATGTATTTTGTTAGTGGGTCCAGAATAATTGAGATACGAATCATTCCATAGCCTCCTAACTTTAGAAGAATAGCTGCTAAGATTATAGATCCTGCAATTGGAGCTTCGACGTGTGCTTTGGGTAGTCATAGGTGAACGCCATATAATGGTATTTTGATAAGGAATGCTATTATGCATGCTAATCATAGGATGTTATTAGATCAGGAGGAGTTGATAGGGTGGGTTGTTAGTGATAGTATTGTGAAGTTTAATGTTCCTATAGAGTTTTGAATTGAGATTAAGGCAATTAGAAGTGGGATAGAACCAATTAGTGTATAGAATAGGAAGTAGGTTCCTGCGTTTAATCGTTCTGTTTGGTTGCCTCATCGGGTGATAATAATTAGTGTTGGGATTAAGGTGGCTTCAAATAAGATGTAAAATATAATTAATTCGGTTGCCGAGAATGTTATAATTAGAAGGATTTGTAGGCTGATTAGTATGGAGATATAAAATTTTTGATACGTTATCTTTTCTTTTTTTAGGTGATTTTGACTAGCTATAAGTATAAGTGGGAGAAGTCAAGTGGTTAGGATAATTAGTGGTGTGGATAGTGGGTCTGAAGAAAATATAATTGAGAAGTTCAGATAATTTTCGTCGTTTTGTCATAGAAGGAGAAGGCTGATTAGGCTTACTAGGAAGCTGTAGGATGTTACGTTTGTTCAGGTTTTTTTTGGGGAGGATAATCAGGTTATTGGTAATAATATAAGTGAAGGAAAGATGATTTTTAGCATTGGAGGAGATTTAGGTTTTGTACGAAATCGGTTCCGTATGTATTTGAGACTTTCACTAGAAGGGCTAATCCTACTGCTGCTTCACATGCTGCGAATACTATGATTGTAATGGGGATTGGTAGGGAGGCTATAGAGTTGGAGTTTAGAGTTGCAGTTGAGATTATAATGAATAGGGATAGTATTATGCCTTCTAGGCATAATAGGGTTGATATTAGGTGTGATCGAAATATAAGTGTTCCTAGGAGTGAAAGTGTGAAGGCTATTATAAGGTTAAGGAAGGTAGATGTCATAATTGGTAATTATGATAGTTATCATAATCTAATGAGTCGAAATCATTAATTTTGTTTAAACTAATTACCACTTATTCTGTTCATTCAAGGCCTTTTTGTAGTCATTCATAGGATAATCCTAGAGATAGAATGGTGATCAGGATAAAGGCTATAATGGTTGTGGTTGTGGTGTTGGTAAATTGAATTGCTCACGGAAGTGGTAGTAATAGGGCAATTTCTAGGTCGAATAGGAGAAATGTAATAGCTACTAAGAAGAATTTTATGGAGAAGGGTAGGCGTGCAGAGCTTGTTGGGTCAAATCCACATTCGTAGGGGTTTGCTTTCTCTGAATATACATTTATTTGGGGCAGTCAAAATGCGATTGTTACTAGGATTAGTGATAGAAGGCTGTTAATTGAAATGATAATAAACAAATTTATTACTCTCTTCCGTGAATTTCGGAATCTACTGATTGGAAGTCAGTTATATTAATTATACTAAGAGAGTAAGATCCTCATCAATAGATAGATACATATAGGAATAATCATACTACGTCTACGAAATGTCAATATCATGCTGCTGCTTCAAATCCGAAGTGATGCTTTGATGTGAAATGAAATTTGAGTTGTCGTAGAAGGCAGACAATAAGGAATGTGGTTCCAATAATTACGTGGAGGCCGTGGAATCCTGTTGCTATAAAGAATGTAGATCCGTAAATTCCGTCTGAGATAGAGAAGGGAGTTTCAAAATACTCTGAAGCTTGAAGAGCTGTAAAATAAAGTCCTAGGATAATTGTGATGAGTAGGGCTTGATTTATATGGTTTCGTTTTCCTTCTATAAGACTGTGGTGGGCTCATGTAATTGATACGCCTGAGGCTAGAAGGACTGACGTGTTTAGGAGTGGGACTTCTAGGGGATTAAGTGGTGTAATTCCTGTTGGTGGTCAGCAGCCTCCAAGATCGTGTGTTGGTACGAGACTTGAGTGATAGAAGGCTCAGAAGAATCCGGCGAAGAAGAATACTTCAGAGACGATGAATAGGATTATTCCGTATCGAAGTCCTTTTTGGACGATAGGGGTGTGATGTCCTTGGTATGTTCCTTCACGAATGATATCTCGTCATCACTGGTATATTGTTAGGGTATTTGCTAGTAGGCCTATGGATAGAAGTATAACAGAGTTGTAGTGAAATCACATTACTAGTCCGGATGTAAGTAAAAGGGCTGAGAATGCTCCTGTTAATGGTCATGGACTTGGGTTTACTATATGGTATGCATGTGTTTGGTGGGTCATTATGTGTTGTCATGTAGGTAAAGGCTTACAAGTAGAGTGAATACATAGGCTTGAATCAGTGCTACGGCAAATTCTAGTACTGTTAGTAGCAGGAGAATAATAAATGTAATTGTAGCGGTTGGTGGGCTAATATTTATTAGGACTAAGGTAGCTCCTCCAATTAGGTGCATAAGGAGGTGGCCTGCAGTAATGTTTGCTGTTAAACGGACTGCTAGTGCTATTGGTTGAATAAATAAGCTGATAGTTTCAATAATAATTAGTATTGGAATAAGTGAAATTGGGGTTCCTTGTGGGAGAAAGTGGGCTAATGAGCTTTTTAGTTTATGTCGAAATCCTAAGATTACTGCTCCAGCTCATAGTGGAATTGCTATACTTAAGTTTATAGATAGTTGTGTGGTTGGTGTAAATGTATGTGGGAGAAGGCCAAGAAGGTTTGTAGATCCAATAAATATGATTAAGGAAACAATTATTAGTGTTCATGTACGTCCTTTAGGTGTATGGATTAATATTATTTGTTTAATAATTAATTTAATGAGTCAGTGTTGAAATGAGTGTAAACGGTTGTTAATTAGACGTTCTGATGATGGGAATAGAATTGATGGGAATATAATGATGGTCACGACGATTGGTAGACCTATTACTGTAGGGGTAATGAAAGAGGCAAATAAATTTTCGTTCATTTTGATTCTCAAGGGTTTTTTGTTTTTAGTGTTGTTAGTGTTTTTGGAGATGGGGATAGGGGGAATGATTGTGAAGAGATTTTTAATTGAAATAGGATGAAAAGAGTGATTAATGATGAAATGATAGTAATAAATCATGTGGATGTGTCTAGTTGTGGCATATCACTATGGAGATTTTAAGTCTCTAACTTTAACTTAAAAGGTTAACGCTCTAAGCTTCATAGTGATTTTAGATTATTGAAGTTGATCAATTTTCAAAGTGTTTTAGTGGTACTATTTCAAGGACAATAGGTATAAAGCTATGATTTGACCCGCAGATTTCTGAACATTGGCCGTAAAATAATCCTGGTCGATTTGATGTTACTGTTGCTTGATTTAGGCGTCCTGGAATTGCGTCGGTTTTTAGTCCTAATGATGGGACTGCTCATGAATGAAGAACGTCTTCAGATGAAATTAGTATACGGATTGGTAGTTCTATTGGTAGGACTACTCGGTTGTCAACTTCCAGAAGTCGAAGTTCGCCTGGTTTTAGTTCGTTTGTTGGTACTATGTAGGAATCAAAGCACAGGTCTTCATAGTCAGTATATTCGTAGCTTCAGTATCATTGGTGGCCTATAGTTTTTACTGTTAATACTGGGTTGTTAATCTCGTCTATTATATATAAAATTCGTAATGATGGGAGGGCAATTAAGATAAGGATAACAGCTGGAAGGATAGTTCAGATGGTTTCAACTTCTTGGGCGTCTATTGTACTAGTATGTGTTAATTTTGTTGTTAATATTAGTGAGATAATGTACAGAACTAGGGAGCTAATAAGGAAGACGATTATTAGTGTATGATCATGGAAATTTATTAGTTCTTCTATAATGGGAGATGTGGCATCTTGTAAGCCTAATTGGAACGGATAAGCCATTTAAGATATATAGATTGGAGTCTATAATTTAACCTTGACAAAGTTATGTAATAGTTTTACTAATATCTCATTAAGAAAGACATAGAGGTTATGAGGTTGGCTTGAAACCAATTTAAGGGGGTTCGATTCCTTCCTTTCTTATTTTACTTTAACATAAGAAGGTTCTTCGAATGTATGATAAGGTGGTGGACAACCGTGAAGTCATTCTAAGTTAGTTGAAGAATAAGATACTGTTATAACTTCTCGTTTGGAGGCAAATGCTTCTCAGATTATGAAGATTATCACAAGGACAGCTGTTAGAGAGATGAATGAGCCTATAGAGGAAACTGTGTTTCATGTGGTGTAAGCATCTGGGTAGTCTGAATATCGTCGAGGTATACCTGAGAGACCTAGGAAGTGTTGAGGGAAGAATGTTATATTTACTCCAACAAATATAATTGCGAAGTGGGCTTTTGCTCATGTGTCGTTTAGGGTGTATCCTGAGAATAATGGGAATCAGTGGACAAATCCAGCTATAATAGCGAAGACTGCTCCTATAGATAGTACGTAATGGAAATGGGCTACTACATAGTATGTGTCGTGAAGGACAATATCAAGTGAGGAGTTTGATAGGACAATACCTGTAAGACCACCTACTGTGAATAAGAAGATGAAGCCAAGAGCTCATAGTATAGCTGGAGATCATTTGATGTTACCTCCATGTAGTGTTGCAAGTCAGCTAAATACTTTAACTCCAGTAGGGATAGCAATAATTATAGTAGCGGATGTGAAGTAAGCTCGTGTGTCTACGTCTAGGCCTACTGTGAATATGTGGTGTGCCCAAACAATAAATCCTAGAAAGCCAATTGATATTATGGCTCAAACTATTCCTATATATCCGAATGGTTCTTTTTTTCCAGAGTAGTAAGTAACGATGTGTGAAATGATTCCGAATCCAGGAAGAATAAGGATGTAGACCTCTGGGTGACCAAAAAATCAGAAAAGATGTTGGTAGAGAATTGGGTCTCCTCCTCCTGCAGGGTCAAAGAAGGTTGTATTGAGGTTTCGGTCTGTTAGTAGTATTGTAATTCCTGCGGCTAATACTGGGAGGGATAGAAGTAGTAGGACAGCAGTAATAAGTACTGATCAGACAAATAACGGAGTTTGATATTGAGTTATTGCTGGAGGTTTTATGTTAATAATAGTTGTAATAAAGTTGATTGCCCCTAGGATAGAGGATACACCTGCTAGATGTAGTGAAAAGATTGTTAAGTCAACTGATGCTCCGGCATGGGCTAGATTTCCGGCTAGTGGAGGATATACTGTTCATCCTGTTCCTGCTCCTGCTTCTACTATGGAGGATGCTAATAATAGGAGGAAAGATGGAGGGAGGAGTCAAAAACTTATATTGTTTATTCGTGGGAATGCTATGTCGGGGGGCTCCAATTATTAATGGTACGAGTCAGTTTCCAAAGCCTCCAATTATTATTGGTATTACTATAAAGAAAATTATTACAAATGCGTGGGCGGTAACGATTACGTTGTAGATTTGGTCATCCCCTAGGAGTGCACCTGGTTGACCTAGTTCAGCTCGGATTAGAATGCTGAGTGCTGTGCCTACTATTCCTGCTCATGCACCGAATAGTAGATATAGGGTTCCAATATCTTTATGGTTTGTAGAGAAAAGTCAACGATTTACGAACATAGGTAATATGGCTGAGTAAGCATTAGACTGTAAATCTAAACACAGAGGTTTGAGTCCTCTTTTTACCAAGCCTCAAGGTGATATTCATGTCGAATTGCAAATTCGGAGGTGTAGGAGATTCCCCTACTGAGGCTTCTCCCGCTCCTTTCTAATAAGCGGGAGAAGTAGATTGAAGCCAGTTATAGGGTATTTAGCTGTTAACTAAAATTTCGTAGGTTTAATTCCTACCAATCTAGGCAAGGTCTTAGTTTAATTAAAGCGGTTGATTTGCATTCAATAGATGTAGGATAGAGTCTTACAGTCCTTGGCAGAAGTTAAACTTGTTTGTTTTCTTAGGGCTTTGAAGGCTCTTGGACT
>JADRCD010176998.1:0-12710 GCA_019843815.1 Montemys delectorum
TGAGGCAGTAGGTTCAAAAAGGGTCATGGGGACAGGTCCTTGCGGCCCCACACAGACCGACTGTGATACCTTGTTCCCGTTGCAATACATGGCCAGCAGGCACAGCAGGTGGAAGGTATGGCTGCACTTGGTGAGGCGGCCCACGACCATGGGCCCAAGGGCCTTGCTGTCAGTCACGTCACTGTACCCAGAAGCCACAGACAGTTTCTCCATACAGATGATGCAGTCCTGCAGGGGGCACATGGCACACACTCACCACTGTGTGCCCACTGTATGGGTCCCAGTGAGCCAGCGCAAGGGAGAAAGTCCTGGCTCTGTCAGAAGAAGGGGGTTCTAAGCCATCAAGTCAACCCAGAGACTATTCTAGAACATGGGACCACATAGGTATCTCTCACCTATGTCCCTGAAAAGCTGACCAAAGCCCACAGGCCACAAGGCAAAAAGAACAACCCAATGGTTCTTACTAGAGCCAAGAGCCAGGGAGGAAAGGGTATTCCTTAGACAAAGCCACTTTGTTCCTTCACAAAGTTGGCCTGAGCAGAGCCAGACAGTCATGCCTACCCAATAGGCCTGAGGGGAAAGCACACTGCTCAGAACCTCGGCTTGGCCATGAGGTGAGAATGAGCTCTAGTCATCTCATCTTAGTGACGTCTACCTAACCATGAGAAGCTGCAACAGTGTCAGCCCCTTAAGACCCTGAGGGATGGGACCCTCCGCTGAGGACACATACCTCTTCGGGGGCCACTTTCAGCTCCTCAGTGTACCTTCTGATCACCTGCTCTGGCTCGGGCTTAGGCGCCCCTTCTGGAAGAGAACGGGATGTGAGTGCTGTCCCAGGCATGCAAGATGGAGAGAGTGATGCTGAGGGAGGAAGCAAGCAGGCGGGCGGGCGGGCAGAAGTTCCGGCTGCGGAGAGGAAAGGTTAGCAGGGCTAAGACAAGAGAGTTAGCACAGGACGACGACGAGACCCAGGCTACCTGCTTACAGCCGGTGCTGGTCCAACAGAAGCAAAGGATCCGTAACCGACCAGCAAGTACCCCGAGCAATGTCCCCAGGAAACTACCCCACAAGTGTCAAAGACACTTCTGCTCTGAAAGCAAAGCACCCAGGAGATCCTGGCAGTGCCGCCTGTCCAACTGCCAATACTCTTCCATAGAAATTTTAGTGAGAGGTACTTTCCAGTCGAGCGGGCGAGGGAAGAGGCAACATGAGCATCTGCGTGCTCTGAGAATGCTATCACACCTCACCCCCACTTTAGGACTGGAGGATCTGGGTCATAAACCAACCCACTGGGCTCGGAATCCGAGGGATCCTGGAAATGGCTGGCTGTGCATGGGGCTTAGGAGAGCCCTGAACTAGGGACCAGAACTCTCCAAGGAGCTAAAGAGTTGGGACAGTGTGGGCAGCATGGTCTCAGAGTCTCAGCCAAGCTAGAAAAGGGGCAGAAAAGGGACCAGGGAGAACAATGTAGGCATGAAGCAGCCACCCTGCCAGGGCTCACTGTCACCAGAGATCACAGCGGGGCTCCTGTTTGAGGCCATCTTGAAGCCTTCAGCCCATGGCTACAGATTTATAACTGAAATGGACCATACGACCCCTCCAGTGCAGAAAAGCAGGTAGTAACCCACATGGCAGGGGGTTAGTGTAGAAGCTGGAATTAGGGGACATAGGGCTTGATCTAGTTCATGTGTTATGAGCAAAGCCGACCACCTCAGAGACTAGAAGTTGTAGCTGATAGGAAGTGTCAGCTGTTAACTCCAGCAGAGGGGGCTACATACCCTCATATGCCTTATACTCACCCAGGATACACACACACACACACACACACACACACACACACACACACAGACACACACACAGACACACTCACACCCACACCCACACACAGACACACACCCACACACACCCACACACAGACACACACATACATCCCTACCCTTCACAACCCCTGCAAACACTCACACTCTGGCCACCGGAAAAGAAACCAGACAAAAAGGTCAGCGGTACTGTAGCTACCACAGAGGGGATCAGGGAGCTTTTTAGAAGAGCCCAGTCAGTCAGGCCTGGTGGTACAACACCCTGAAGTAGCCTTGGGTAAACAGCAACAGTTTGACTCAAATACTGGTCTGTGGCTAAAGATGTCTTCCAGCACTAGCTCCTGACCTCTCTCTGTTCTAGACCAGCTAAGCATGTTGCTTCCCTCTTGCCCACACAGCTTTCAAGAGCTGAAAGGAGCTTCGGTTACTGTCATTTCCCAAAGTGGGCAGGCCAGCCACATCAATCCCATGAGAGGCACCTACACCCAAGAAGGTCACGTGTCTGTATGCTTCCCCAACAAACTGTGTATACTAAGAAGCTGCCAGTCTGCCCGGTCCACAAATCTGCCTGTAGAGAGCAGAATGCAAGTGTGTGCAGACAACAAGGACGCTTAGCTTAGCTGGTAGACTGCTTCCCTGGCATGCATTGAGCCCTACCTGGGTTCTAACTCAACGCTACATGAACTGGACGTGGTGGGAGATGCCAGCAAGATGGTCAAAGTTCAAGGTCGGTGAGGCCCCCTGAAGAGACAGCACTATCACAATCTGCAAAGTCCCACGTCCGCAGTAACAAGCCCATCACCCAGCAAGGCCGACGGGGAAATGCCAGTAGCCACCTGTGCTGGCAGACAGGGCAGGGAGAAGAGATGCAGAAGGAGAAAAGGGCCACGGTAGGCAGAGAAGAGAGTCCAGGCAGCAAGGTTTGGAGGAAGCTGAGCAGGGCTAGAGAGTGTGTGTGAACCGGAACTACCTTTTACGGACATTTTCCTCAGCCTCTTAACTGAGCTGTGACTTTTAGAGGCCGGACGGGAGGCGGGAGGGCCGGTGGGCCGGGGTGCACGGCTAAGACACACAGGGAGTCCAATGGCTGACAGCACACTCGTCATGCCTGCACGGGTGCGAGATCAGACATGCAGAGGGGACAAACGTTAGAAGGAGGCATTTCACACTCGGTGTTCATGACCCTGCTGAGAGTGGAGTGGTGACATTTTGCATGGCCATCGAGACCAAAACCTCCCCAGGGGAGGGGATCTGATCACTGGGAGGGTACCAGTGCCCCCCCAGACCAGCAATGCAGCGCTCCAAGCCAAACACCAGGAAACCTGGACTCCATGTTCTCCAGGAATCTGCACAAGCGACTGCCAGGACTGTGCGGGCAGTATGTGGGGGGCAGAGTAGGGGACAAGGATGGTGGCTTTAGCAGAGCAATGGCACAACAGCCTGGGGGCCTCCTGAGTGGTGTCTGTCTCCCATACCAGGCGCAGGGAAGGAAAAGACAGGAATGTGGCAGGGTGCAGCCAAGCTGTGGTGACAGGGGGTAGTCCCAGCAGCGCTGGCTCCAAGAACCTGGAGCTTCCCTCGACTCTGCTAGAGCCACTTGGCCTGGCTGTGCCCTTGGTTTGTGACCATCTGGCCTCTAGTGAGATGCTTTCCACCGGCTGCCCACAGCCCTTTTGGACTGTGTCACTAAGCGTCAACCTGACAGGCTCTAGAACCACCAGGAGTCATGCCTTGGAACATATCCACGAGTCTCCAGACTAACTGGACTAACTGAGGCAAAGACTGCTCTGACTGGGCAACTCTGTCCCCGGGCTGCTGTCTGGACTGACAGAGGGGAAAAGGAAGCCAGGCCACCTGGACTCATCGCTCTGGCTTCCAGACTGGGATGTGATGTGACTGGCTGCCATCTCCAGCGTGTCCTCAAATGGAGAAAAATAAACCTGATCCTTCCTCTCTCCTCCTCGCTCTTTTTGTCTCTCCTCTTCACTCTTTCTGTCTGGGATTCTGTCGCAGGAAGGGGTAACATAGCCACAGACAGCTTCAGCGACACTGCCGAGCTGGGGCTGCTCCCCCAGTGAAGCCACCCCAGGGACCCCGGCTGTGGCCTCTTTCATCTACTGGGAAAAATCCACAATAGGCACTGATGCTGACACTGGACAGACTCCTGTCTCCACAGGACTACCCTACTGGGACCTACACTTCCCCAGATGGACACGCCTCTGAGGGTGCCTCTTCTCTGCATTCTCTGGTAACCTGACATTTCCTAGAAAAGAATGTCCTATTGCTGGAGGTCCTTGTCCCTGCCACACTGGACACCTCCCCCCCCCCCCACACACACACATAGAAACACACATGTAAATTCTCCCAGATCTTAGTCTGATTCCAAAGGCCCTCCTTCCAGGAATGGATGCCCTGGCTTCTTAGTCACCTTGACAGCAGCTTCCCTGGTCCTCTCAAGAGGCCTCCCCACATCCCATGCCTTTCTAGGACAGGCTGAACTAGAGAGTACAGCCCACAGCAGAGGTGCTGTGGAAGAGCTGAGGGGCAGCCAGGGTCATTGCTCTCAACTAGGTAATGAGTAGGCTGTGCTGGGGACAGAATCAGAGGCCAGCCACTACCTGGGCAGCACAGAAGAGGCAGGCTGGGGACTGTGTGGTGGCCTCTCACTAGAAGGTACCAAAGTGCACTCAGGAGGCTTACTGGGTGGGGCCACCAGAATGGGCTCAAATGCAGCTGCCACAGGAAATGGGGGTTTGTGGCAAAAGGACAAGGAGGTGCAAATGGCAGAAAGATCAAAGGGAAGAACGATGGATTAGCTTTCCTGAGGAAAACTCTGATATTTATCTCGCTGCCTCTTGACTGCGTGCAATGTGACCAGACGCCTCACGTATTCGTTGCTATATACCCTGTCATGAAGAACTGGACCCCGTGGAACCATAAATCAAATAAAAGCACTCCGTACTTCAGTCTCAGGCCAGGTACTCAGTCACACAGCAAGGAGAACCAATACAGTGACGCTTCCCTTGCATCCCAGGGGCTGAGCGACTGTGCTCCCAGCTATGTCAACTCCACCTCAGCCTCCTGACTGTGCGTCACTCTTTTTCTCACCTAGCTATCTGAAATCACTCAAGCCTGATTTAGCTGGTATCATGTCCTCAGCAATATGCCTATGCAGGAGGTGTTGTGTGCATATCTACAGAGGAGCACTGAGATCCCCTGGACCACCACTGTCAGCCCCCAGGAACTAAGTCTCTCTCATGCATCCTGTCCCTCTGACACAGTGTCCAGGCCTACCATCCAGTCACACAAAACCTACCAGGGGACAAAGAAAGACGTCGGGCGTGGTGATGAGGCTCAGCAGGCAGAGAGCTCGCCCTAGCATGCGCGACATTGACTTCCACCTCCGTGCCTCATAAGCTGGGTGCGATGGTGCACCTCTCTAATTCCAGCACTTAAGAGATGGAGATGGGAAGATCTGAAGTTCATAGGCATCCTCAGCTACAGAGTTTGAGGCTAGTCTGGGCTACATGAGACAGTTTCAAAAACAAAAAGTTCCCACTTCAAAGTTATGTAATGATGAAACAGGAACACCAAGGACCGCTCCATTCATCACTGTCATGGCCAACATCACAGGATGATGCTTTCCTACCTAACACGACCCCCCTGATGCTACGTTGAAAGGTTCTTCCTTCCCAATGGTTGAACCTCCCTCCCCCTGCACCCCACTGAGACAGACTTAGCTCAGTGTGAGGTGAGGCCAGGCGGCATGTGACTTGCCTGCCCACAAGCTTGCAACATCTAAGTACCCACCAACGACAAGGATCTACTTACTGGACACAAACTCAGCTGTCTAGTTCCCTGTAAGCTCTGTAAAGGACCAAGAGGCAGTGCACTGTTCTATCTTCATCTAAAATAAATTTTTCTTGCCAAGCATGGTGGTGTATCCCCTTAACCAGAGCACTCAGAAGGCAGACACAGGTAGACAGATCTCTGTGAGTTCAAGGCTAGCCAAGGCTACACAGTGAGATCCTGCTTCAAAACTAAGTAATTTTTAAAAAAAAAAATTTCTTGCCGGGCAGTGGTGGTGCACACCTTTACCCCCAGCACTTGGGAGGCAGAGGCAGGTGGATTTCTGAGTTCGAGGCCAGCCTGGTCTACAAAGTGAGTTCCAGGACAGCCAGGGCTACACAGAGAAACCCTGTCTCAAAAACAACAACAACAACAAAAAATTTCTTTTTAATTAAGTGTTTCTTTGTGTCTATGTTTGGGTATGTGCACACGAACGTCATATGTCATTGCCTACAGAGGCCAGAGTGGGTGCTGGAGTTCCAGGCATTTGTGAACTGCCCAATGTGTGTGCACAGGACCAAAAAAAAAATTCCTTTAAGTGTATGAGTGCTTTGCCGGCACAGCTGTCTATTCCCATGTGTGTGTCTGGTGCCTTGCAGAGGTCAGAAGAGAACACTGGAAGTGCAGTTACAGAAGTTGTTAACCCGTCACGTGGGTGCTGGAAGCTAAGCCCAGGTCCTCTACAATAGCATCTCTCTAGCCCATCTTCCTTTCCACACACCCCACAAGTGGCAAATGATCTCAATGGTTCCCCAAAAAGAAGGTCTGCTAAAGTACCAGTATGCGTGGTTACGGAGATCAACAGTCTCTCCCACAAAGTCAAGGGCACCCACACTTCCTCTGAAGACAGTGCTCCTGAAACGAACAGCCTTACTCCTGGTACCTCTAGGTTCCATCTGTCTATGGCACAGCCAGCAGCCCTGTCAATGCTCTTGACATAACTCAGGACATCAATGCATCACAAAGTAGCTAAGGAGGTCTGGAGAGATGGCTCAGCCGTTAAGAACACTGACTACTTTTCCAAAGGTCTTGAATTCAATTCCCAGCAGCCACATGGTGGCTCATAACCATTTATAAAGGGATCTGATACCCTTTTCTATCATTCTATCAAGACCTAATTAGGGATAGGGATGTAGGTCCAGCATAGTGCTTGCCTAACATGCATATGCTCTGAGTTCCACTCCTAGCACCTGTGAAGCAGGCACAGGGCACATGAGAGTAACTCTGTCACTGAAGAAGCTCAGGCAAGGAGATCAGGAATTGAAGGCCTTTTGTCACCAGCCTGGGCACACACTTTTAGGCCTTTGATCCCAGCACTCGGAAGGCAGAGGTAGGTAATCTCTGTATTCGAGGACAGCCTGGTCTACAGAGCAACTGTCAAGATAGCCCAGGGCAACACAGAGAAACTGTCTTAAAACTTTAAAAAAAAAAAAAAAAGTCGGGCGGTAGTGGCGCACGCCTTTACTCCCAGCACTTGGGAGACAGAAGCAGGTGGATTTCTGAGTTCGAGGCCAGCCTGGTCTACAGAGTGAGTTCCAGGACAGCCAGGGCTACACAGAGAAACCCTGTTTCGAAAAACAAAACAAACAAACAAACAAAAAAAAAAAAAAACGAAAAAAAGAAAGAAAGAAAAAAAACAGGTGGTGAGATGGCCAGCAGGACAAGGTCCTTCATCAAAGCCCGATGACTCGAGTCTGCTCCCTGGGCCATGATCGGAGAAAACCGACCCCTGCAGGCTGTTCTCTGACCTCTATGTCCATGAGACTCCTGAAAACTCCATGGCCTGACCACCAGCACTCCTACACACAAATAAATGTAATTTTTAAAGCTTTTAAGGCCTGGGAAGATAGTATGGCTGATAAAAAAAAATTACTGTGTCAACTATGAGGAACTAATTTTGATGCCCAGGACACACATTAAAAAAAGCTAGGCCCAGTGGTATTCATTTGTAGTCCCAGGGCTGAAGAGGCGGGGACAATCAGATCTCTGGAGCTATCTAGCTGGTTTGTCAGCCACCCTAACAGAGCCAGTGAGTCCCAGGCCAATAAGAGACTATTTAAAACACAGCATGATTGGCCTGAGGTAGTCCTCTGGATCCACTTGCATGCGTACTCACCAAACACTAATCTAAAAACAAAATGCCAAGACTTAGGGGCTGGAGAGACAGCTCAACAGTTAAAAACACTTGCTGTTCTTGGAGGTTTGGTTCCCAGCACTCAAACCTGTCTGTGTTTCTAGTTCCAGGAAATCTGACGTCCTCTTCTGGCCTTCTTAGGAGCCTGTACTCATGTGCTATACATACACTGTTCTTGTATGTACATATACATAATAAACAAATCATAAAACACACATACACATAAGACCTAACTGGGGCTAAAAAAGTCTCCTGACTCCTTGAGGGCCCTGTTAGAGGAAATGTTCTAACTACAGTTCAACTGGATGTAAATACTAGAAAGGTCTCCACCAGGCCTGACCCAGGGCTAGAGAGGCTCCTAGACTTGCTCTCTGCAGGTAGGGGAGTGTATCGATCACTTTGGATTTCCCTGAGGACTCAGAGGGTAACAGCGTCTTCACTCCACCATTCCCTCCCCAGTAAGCCTGCTGGGTCACAGTCCGTGAGGACACTTACCTGCAAGCGCCTGCTGGACCCTGCTGGGCTTTGGCATCTGCACGGGCACAGTGGTGGGGGCGCTCCCTGGGCTGCTGGAGGAGGGACCGCTGGGGAAGGAGGCACTTGAGGAGAGAAAAGAGGCAACTCAGTGAGTGGTGCCACACACAGCAAGCTGGGAGGTTCCCTGGCCACACCCTCAGCAGCCTGTGGATGGAGGCCCTCGTGCTATTTCCTCAGGCTGTGCCAAAACTCTCAAGACAAGGTTTCAATGAGGTTTCATGTGGACGTTAAAAAGACTGTTCTCCAAGTAGTTGTCACTTTCTTACGGCGCTCCAGTTACAAACTGAAACACACACACACACACACACACACACACACACACACACACAGAGCATTCAGGCCAATGAGACAGCTCAACACTTTATTGAGCACTTCCTATCACAGAGCCGGACATGCTTAGTTTAATTCCCAGAACCCAGAGTGGAAACAGAGAACCAATTCCAGCAAACTGTCCCCATCCGCATGGGGGCTGCGGCACGTGTGCATCCCTACACACTAAATAAATAAATCCATGCAAAAGAAACTTAAGTAAGGCTCTCAGCTGGGCATCAGGGCACACGCCTGTAATCCCAGCACTCAAGGGGCCAGCCTGGTCTATTTAATGAGTTCAGAGGCACCCAGGGGCCAGTCCAGCCTACATCTCAAAAGAAACAGAAACAGAAAGGAAACAGGAAAGTTCTTGGGGCGCCTACACAGACAGAGTTCAGCAGGAAGGCCACTTTAACAAGTAATAGAGACCAACACTGCCAGTAATGGCAAAGTCAATATCATACACTATGCAACCAGAAAGTTCCAACACTATTTCTGTGGAATTCCTATCGAATAAAGCTTATGGAGTTGGCATTTTTTAGTAAGTGAGTGTTTATCCTGTGTGTAAGACAAACTCTGGATTCTATCCTTAGCTCTGCAACAAAAATTAAAATTTTTAAAGATTTTAGTATTAACTCTATACATGTGTTGTACATGTATATGGGTATATTCATAAGCATGTGTGTGTGTATGTGTGTGTGTGTGTGTGTGTGTGTGTCTGTGTGTGTGTCTGTGTCTGTGTGTTTGCTTTCACACAGAGGCCCCAAGAGGGACCTGAAGTCACAGGCTGCTCTGTATCCTCAGGGCTTCCAGGCCAGCCAGTCTAGCCAATCAGTGTGCTCCAGGTTCATCTAAAAAAACAAAAACAAAAAAACAAAAAAAAAAAAACAAACCAAAAAACAAAAATCAAAACAAACAAACAAACATATCAATAACAACAACAAAAACAAGGAAGGAAAAGGCAAGTGGATCTCTGTGAGTATGAGGCCAGCCTGGTCTATGTGGCAAGTTACAAGCCAGCCAAAGTCACCAAGTTCAACACCAGCCTGAATTACACACAGAGGTTTATGGCCTGTCTGGGCAGCTTACTGAGACCTTGTTTCAAAGTAAAAAGAGAACTTGGGATGCTGGTGAGATGGCTCAGTGGGGAAAAGTACCTGCTGAGGAGTTTAAACCCTGGAACTGATGTGGTACAAAGAGAGAGCTCACCCCTGAAGGTTGCCCTCTGACCTCCTTGTACACGAGTCAGCAGATACAAGTACGTGTGTACATATGCATGCATACACACACAAAATACATTAAATGTAAAAAGGAGACTTGTGTTTGGAGCTCAGTGATAGAGCCTTGCCCAACATGAGTGAGCATTCAGGCCAATGCAATAGCTCAACACTTTATTGAGCACTTCCTATCACAGGGTTCAATCCCTACTACTACAGAATAAATGGATGCATGAATAAATCACCCGGGAATCCCACATGCAAGGCATTCTGGTTTTGGTAGAGCTCTACTTGGAGAACAGTTGGCTGAAGGCCTGAATTTCTGTCAGCTCCTCCTCCCTACTCCCGAGGCCCTTCTGGGTCCTTCCATGTATGTATCCCTGCCTATTCTGATGATGAAATGTGAAGATTACAAAACCTTCCCATGTGGTCCCACACAGAGGCGCTCCTCAGGGCCAGAACATGGAAGGCGCTCGGGCACAGAGGATAGGCACTATCTGGCTCCTGTAGTGCTAAGGGCATACCAACCACTGCCTCCAGGCTCTGCCCCAGACCTGCCACACAGTCAGTCACAGATCATAGTCACAGATCGCATAGGTGGAGGGTGGAAGCTGCAGGCAGCTGTGACCTCATCCAGCTGGAAGCCACACACCCAACTGGAGCTGGGCTGAGGGAAGGCCTCCCGCAGGGCCTGAAACAGAGCCCTGCTCCAGGGTTGGCTTGAGTGATAACATGGATTTTATTTGCCAGGCAGTGATGGTGCACACCCACACCTTTAATCCCAGCCCTCAGGAGGCAGAGGCAGGTGGATCTCTGAGTTTGAGGTCAGCCTGTTCTACAAAGTTCCATGATGGCCAGAGTTACACAGTAAAACCCTGTCTGGAAAAACAAAAAAAGTGTTTTGAGTTTCTTGAATGTTCTCTGCAAATAACATAGCCCCATGTGGTGGGGCTTCCTGTCCTCTCTATTTTCAGCCTCAAAAGAAGGTGGGGCTGAGGGCATTATGGGTGCTCTGATAAAGGCAGAGCTGGCCTGAGGTATTGATGCTACCCAGCTTGCAAGCTCCCCCCTCCCTAAGCCTGTTTCTACCTCTTCCCTTCTTTTATCCTTTAACTACAGTAAGAGGTACCCACGGCTGGCTTAGAACTCACTGAGTAGCTGAAGATGACCGTAACTCTAGCTTCCAAACTCTGGAGTGTTAGAAGGCAATGCTCTGCCAATTTAGTTATAGCCCCAGTCCACGTACCCCTCTTTAGATAGTTTCATATGTATCCCAGGCTGTCCTTGAACTTGGCATGTAATTCAGGCTGTGCTCAAACTAAGTGCCACAATTACAGATGCATGCCACCATAGCAGACTGCTCCACATACCTCTCCCTCAACCCCTCTCAAGAAGGTTATCCGTGGTGTGAATCACATCATATACGTAAATGAGGGCACGAAGCCCAGCATGGTGGCATACACCTGCAAACCCAGCATTCTGGATAGCCCAAGTTTAAGACAAGACATACATAGTAAATTCCAAGCCAGGCAGGGTCACACACTAACACAGTAAGACCTTGTTTAAAAAAACAAAAATAGACAAACACAACAACCATGTCCTTCACCCACTTCACCTCTCCAGGGAGCAATAAACGTGAGTCCAGAATCAACTGCCAAACCAAAGTTTTTTGGCTCTACAGCTTACCAACATGAGTGGTTGTCTAAGGAGAAAGCCCATGGCCCCACAGAGATTGGGGGTCCCTGGCTACTTCCCCACTCCCAGGTCTTCCCTCACCAGAAAAACACATGAATGGGGAGAGAAAGCTGGACTCCACACCAAATGCAGCTGAGAATAAGAGACAAGAACTTTTGGTCTGTGTGTGACACGCACATGTGTACATGCGTGGTTTTGTATGTATGTGGGGGCATGCAGACATCATGTCTGACATCATGTTCAATTATTCTTCTACCTTATTCATGGAGGAAGGATCTCTCAATCAAACCCAGAGTTCACCAATGTGGCTACTTGCCAGCCACCTCACGTTGCTCTGAGAATGGAATTCCAGGAAGAGAGACATGCCAACCAGGCATTTGTGGTTTTCAGGGGCTCTGAAGTCCCATCTTTACACTGAATAACCAAGAGCTTTAATCACAGAGCCTCCTCCTCATCCTGACTTTCAGTGTTCTATATAGACAGACCATGATAGTCCCAGGTAGAACAAGTGTCAAGTCAAAGGAAATCCAATGTCGCCCCATCCCCAACCCTGGCCTTGTGCTACATTCAGCTCCAATTTGGACACCACTGAGATGACACTACAAAATGGTGTGCCAGGCCCTACTCCAGAGCTTCCATTCATTTTTAGATTTATTTTATTACATCTAAGTACACTGTAGCTGTCTTCAGACAGCCCCGGAAGAGGGCATCAGATCTCATTACGGATGGTTGTGAGCCACCATGTGGTTGCTGGGATTTCAACTCAGGACCTTCAGAAGAGCAATCAGTGCTCTTAACCACGGAGCCATGTCTCCAGCCCCCAGAGCTTCCACTCCTATATAGGGTGGTGGGTACAATGACTATTATGCCCAATATAAAAATCTCAAGATCCCCCATGACTTCTAGGTGCAGAAAAAAGACAAAGCAGGTCCCCAGGGCCCTCACTGAATTGACAGATCCATAGCAGCATTAGAGAAAAAGGCAAATCCAGGGGCCAGCAAGATGCCTCAGCAAGAGAAAGAGCCTTGCCACCAGGCCTGAGGACCAGAGCTGGATCCCTGGGAACAACAGGAGGGGGAAACTGTGTGTTTGTGCATGTGTATATGTGGATACACATTTAAATGTGATAAAAAATATTTTAAAACAGCTGAG
>JADRCD010176999.1:0-12903 GCA_019843815.1 Montemys delectorum
GGGGGGACAGGCATTGGGAGGGGGGAAGCAAAAGGGGTTTGTTCTTGTTTTTGTTTGTTTGTTTGTTTGTTTGTTTTGGAGGAGAAAATGGGAAGGGGAAAATGTACATGTAAATAAAGAAATTACAAAAAAAAAAAAAGAATTACAATGGGAAAATGAATATAAAGCATAATGCATTTCGCCTTCCAAAAAGACTAGATTCTGATGTGAACACTGAATGGAATGTGGCTATAAGCTGTCAATGGGTATGTCTTGGTATAAATATTAGTGGTTGATGTATTGAATTTCAAACCATTCCAAATGATGATTTTACTAAAGAAAACATGCCTACGAGTCTGACCTCTGAGGTAAATTGACAGGAATGAGCAAGAAAGGAATATTAAAGACATCATTCAATGTTAATGGTAAAACTCATGGGACATGATTAAACAGCCCCAAGGACTGTTTAATATGTACAAATGAGCTTGGAACAGAATTCTATGCCTTTGTTTATACAGCTCTCTTTGGGTCATATTCTTGTAACAATGTGAAAGAGATATCTCATAATCTTTAGATATATCATAAGGTATTATTAAGACATTATTAAATGAGATTAACATTGTTGACTAATAATATACACAAAAGCAAATCATGCCATGGTTATTCTAGAAAGGAAACTTAAAATGTCTAGGTTTCAGTTGTATCTTTCTGTTTGCATTGACATGATTTGGTGATTAGAGCAAGATAATCAGTATCTTGTATTTTACTTTATTCAATGCTAAGATGAGTGCTTTAAATAAAAGAGGAGTTTACCTTCCCCTGCTTGTAGACTCAGATGAGCTGGATCCAAATCTAGGTGTTATTACTTATTGGCAATGAGAACTTCTCCGTTGGCCAGTTTACCATAATAGCCAGGTTGTTCCTATTGACATCTAGAGTAGTTAGGATGAGAGTTATCATCAAAATAGCTAGGTAACTGGGCTGCAGATAAAGTTCACTTGCAAAGTGAAACCATAGAGAGCCATATATACATTCATATACACACACAGCTACACAAAATAATATGAATAATATGAAATATGTGACATTTATCTTTAAAATCTCAATTAGTAATCCTGTAAAATTGTATTCATATTTTTCTTCATTTTAGTAAGTACTAATCATCTCAATATGCCTTGTCTGGACCTGCCAACATGTGAAAAATATGTGAAACAATACTGTTAGCTACTGATTTACCTGGGTTGGTATATATGTTGTGCCTAGTGCTTGTGTGTGTGTGTGTGTGTGTGTGTGTGTGTGTGTGTATGTGTGTGTGTATGTGTGTGTGTGTATGTGTGTGTGTGTATGTGTGTGTGTGTGTATGTGTGTGTGTATGTGTGTGTGTGTATGTGTGTGTGTGTGTATGTGTGTGTGTGTATGTGTGTGTGTATGTGTGTGTGTGTGTGTGTGTGTAACTGCTGGTACATGAAAGAAAAATGCTATGAAACAATATTATTCATATACTAGTATACTAACATATAGTTTTCTCTCGAGTGGACTTTGTGTCCCTGACTCTCTGACAGCTTCTCAGGTTTTATAAACATTTTCCCTGGAGAAGAAACCTAGGGCCACATGTACTGTAGGGAAATACTTTATCACAGAGCTCCAGAGCTGTGCTTCATGTCCCTACAAATATTTTTAAACCACTCTCTAAACATAAAAGCTTATGTGGAAATACGTCATCAAGTCTTGCAGAGAAAGAATGAACACTGAGCTTTCAGTGGTGTGGGATTGGCTTGTTCCGTGTGAGTCACTACAATGAGGTATAAGAAGCTCTAAGATGACAAAGTCTTATCAACACAGCAGGAGACATGGTCACTAGATAAGGAAGGACACTTCTGCCTCACTGGAGGACCTCAAGCAGCTTTCTATTCTCAGTAATTGAAAGTGAGTTACTATACTCCGGGAGTGGAGGAGACTGTGTCAGGCTTCTCCTTTATTCCTCCTGTTCATATACCAGTATTCTGATTGACAGCTCCACTGTACAAACAGGAGTGGGATTTTTACCCTTGATCTGAATGTTTAACCTCAACCTCATTCTCTAAATTTAGCAAGTTGGTCAGCTCCTCCATTCTGTCAGATCAGGCTGCTAACCTCAGCATGGAGACTTCCATAAGCTTCAGCCTGAAGCCTAGGCATGGCTGCTCACCCTAGACTCCCAGGTACTGCATTCAATTGTATACCCCTAGACCTCTATGCTGGCCACCATAACTCTCTGTACTACAGGCTCCTTCTCAGAAACGATGCTTCCATCCTCAGCGCCAGGAAATGAGTCATTTTTCTAGTCCTAAAAATTGAAAAAAGGAGAGAGAGAGAGAGAGAAAAAGAATAACTGAAGTGAAAATGGTGGTTTAGTATTTTTCCGTTTTTCATCTATAACAACCTTCCCAATATTCAGATTGAACTTTGCCTTTCTGTATGAAATAATTACGGGAATTGTTAGTTAATGAAGTCTTTCCTTGAAAAAGTCAGTCAGCAGTCAATCATGCCCTCCAAAGGCATTGGAATTTTGTTTGATCATGAAGTCCCAAAGTCATGGGCTGAAGGAGGGTAGATTATATAACTGCAGTTACCTCTTTGTCATTGCTCAGACATTGACAGCCTCTCTGCTTCTACTTGTTGCCAGTTACCCTACTCAGAAAGCCCATTTACAAGTCTATGCTTTATCCTAAGGCGTGAAGAATGGATTATCCCCAGGGTATTTGTTTGGTAAGGGTTTTTTTTTTTTTTTCCCCTATATTTTACCAATCTAGACAGCAATGACTTACAGGCCTCCAGTGACTTGCTTCAAGTGACAGGAGTCCAGGGTCAATCAATGCCAAAGTGGGAGCTAAATGAATGCTCGCAATCCAGCAAGTGACTACAAATCAGAGTGACTGAATCTATTTATCACATCCAATTCTGTTATAGGAAATACGCTTGATGAAATACAATATCTTAATCCACCCAGAAACAGCCTGCCCTATCCATCAAACAAACAAGACCTCACCATCATGTATTTTTTTTTCCAAAAAACTTAGAAGAACTTTGCAGATTTGTTTAAACACCCATTCCTGCCTTATCCTCTGGTAAAGTAGTGTTTGCTTCATTTAGTCCATCAAGTAGGATCAATAGCAGATGATATTTAGCAAGTACCATTGATAAATGGTGTGTGTTAAGATGCATCTATAAACTTTGCATTATATCTTCATTATGAATTTATTACATTGGCAAATCTTTGATCAATGCAAAGAGATTTTTTTTATGAACATATAAGCAATTGGAACAATTTTCTCAGTTTCTCATTTAGAAGTTCGTTGGCCAAATTTTCCCCACATAGGCTAATGGCATTGTAGAAAAATCAGCTTCTTAGCTGCACGTCATCAAACAAGGTCACTACTGAAAAGATAGAAATAGCCACATGGAGGAAGAAAAAGTTTAGCTTTAAAATGCTTTAGAAAGTGCCAACACTTTCAATTCCCAAGCGCCTCAGCTTAATCATGATCAGCTCTGCGGTGAGGGACCAAAGGACAATTGCAAGGCTGTTGTTTATCTAGCTGGAGAGGATTCATTACCTCAGACATTATTTGACATGAAAACAGATGTACCTCTGTCACTGCTTTGACCTCTCTAACAAGATGAACAACTGGCCCGATACATTTATTGATCAGAGCAAAACCCATTCCACCGGAAATAGCAGTAGATGCACACGGGTGTAAATGAGGAGTTAACATCTGTTCCAAGGGGATTGGCCATTTATCTAAAATCTGAAACAAACACAGTTAGCTGCTCTGCACTGCTGCCTTGTGTTGTAGGTTCACAGATAAAAAGTCTTTGTGTATTGGTTGGTAGACAATGTTTTATGAATATAGGTAATTGAGACTTGTATATGAGACTTGTAAATCAAATGTACCAAAGTGGCCTGCATTCCAAGTAGGCTGAGTATTGAAAGTGTCCATCATTTTGCAGTGACCTTGCCCGTTTTTCTTTCCAAAGGTAGAATGCAATCATTGCATAAGTTGGCCCTTACTGAACAATTCATTCAGGTATTCCTCCTGTTAGTTGCATTTATGATATTTACAGGGCACACTTTACAAAGATATGGGGTTAACAAAATGATCAAACAAAGGCTGCACAGGGGTGAGGTACAGTGCTCTGTGTATAAATGAAGAATTCAAACTAGCTTAGAGAAAGTTTGTAAAGTTACAATTCCTAGCTGTTTTCATCTCTTTGTATGAATTTTATATTTTCATATTCCTTAATTATTGAAAAAAGCCACGAAGACACATAGAACACAAACCATTTATAAATGATTAGTTTAAAAGAAGAAAAATTACCTTTTTCTTAACCAGATTAATAATAGAGCAGGAGAAAAGCATATATATTTAGCTATTTTTTTTTGTGATACCATAATATAAAAAGAAAATGAAGATCTGAAGAAAGAGTGAAAATGCTTGTAAGTTATAGTTGATATTGACAAGAACAGTCATGAGAAAATATTACTGGAGGAAGAAGGAGTAGTAACCAATGGTTACAAGCTGGAGAACGTAGCCTACCATTTTTATTCAGATTCTTTTCTTGATATGCATTTGGATAAAGAAGTGTATAAAAGGACTGCATTGTGTCTGAGTAATTCCAAATATTTGCATTTCCTTTGAAATACATTTTCTGAAATTAATTAGAAGAAGAGAACACTAATTGGAGGAACGGACAGTTGTGCATATTCTCTCTCTCTCTCTCTCTCTCTCTCTCTCTCTCTCTCTCTCTCTCTCTCTCTCACACACACACACACACACACACACACATGCATGCACACAGACTTGGCTAATTCTCCTTTCTGCCCATCTAGCTAAAGTTATAAAGGAAAGAATGATGAATTTACTAAAGTAAAAAATTTATGTCAGGGACACGTGCATCAATCAATAGTTTTGCAAATTATTTCACAAAAAAAATCTTTTGTACCAACTCATATGCTATAAATATTAGATGTGCCATGCTGAAATTGCTTTCTTCCCATAGAGATTTACTGACAAATCTCAATCCCTCAGCATTCTAAATGCAGACTTTAAGCAATGATGAATGTTAGTAACCATTCCTCTATCATTTCTTCATCCCTTGTCTACGGAGCAAGGCTCTTTTTAATAGATATCATCAGGAAAGAAACCTCTGAAGCAGTTTTCTTGGAGAATCCAATTTCTTCCCACACACTGAAATTGAAAGTTGCTTAATTATTGGTTGAGGCTGTGTTTCTCAGAGATAGAACGAGTGTTTAACACGTGCCATGATCTGAGTTGACTTCCAGAAGCGTCAACAAAATTCCTGAATAAAAACCCCACCTAATGGTACCACCAAAACTTCTTTTAAATTAAAAATAATAGATCATAAAGACAATCCTCTCAAGATACATAAATCAACTTTGAATTTGAACTTCCTTTTGAGAGCTAAGAATAATTTTGACAATTTCTCCATCTTTTCCAATTACTCTACTTTCCTTACCACTATTATTTGAAAATACAAATTTTGTTATACAATCATGGCTACAGCTGTGGGCATGACCATACAGGATACATCCTTACTTAAGTCAAACTTTTTTGAAGTGCAATTTCCTAATGTCAGTTGATCCTTACAGTAAATTGATGGCATAGGTACAGGTAAATTTATTATTGATAAATAAGGTGTTGAAAAGGAGCAGTTAGGAAATTTATGCAAGACTTTAGTTTGAGAAGCAGATATACAGTTTCATCTGGTAGCCTTTGATTCCTATTATTTTCATTATGTTAAGTTGTTGATACCGTAACCTCTAGAGTGCAATGGAGTGACTGTGTGGTCCATCAAAGGCTCATGGATGTTGCTGTTCCTCATAAGCTTCAGCTTAGCAGCATCTTGCCACTGTCATCCATGTGTCCATGAGGGATAGTTTCAAGGACTTGAGATAGTTGGAGTAAGAGGAAAAGTGTAGAATAGAGAAAATTTCCAAGGCAGCATAGGATGAGAAGTCTGGACAGTATTTCCAGACTGGATCTCAAAATGATGGAAGCATTGAAATTTACTTATTTTTTTACAGTTTCATGGAAACGTTAATCGCTTCGGGTAAAATATGTTATCCATAATTTTTCAACTACATTTTTTGCCAGAAATCTCACTAGTGATGGAATATGGTTACAAAGATGAGTCTAGATAATGAAAATATTTGTTATTACTATTATGAATCAGTTTATGTATTTACTTTTATATTCACAGTGCTTAGAAAACTGTTTAACACATAGCAAATACTTAAGATTATTTAACCACTAATGAGCAAATGCATAGTAAGAGTCATGGAAATGTAACTGACATGAATCATTAGTGTAACTAAGAGAAAAATAGAAGTAACTTGTTTAATTACCATCATATCATCCTATACCAAATGTGATCCACCTTCTTTCCAGTCTTTCTTATATTTATATAATGCACATGTCTTAATACATTATATGATTTTCTTTCAATAGTTTGGTTGGTATTTTCTTTCATCATCATATGTTTTTAATCTCCCCTAAACATAATACTTATGAATATCCAGTGATTCACTAAAAAAAAGGTATAGAATTTTGCTTCAACATTACTACTCACAAAGGTAACAATTTGTTTTAGTAAATCTTAAAATAACAACATTTTACAAATATTTAATTTAAAGAATTAGATTATGATCCTGGGCATGGAGCTCTGGAACCTTGACTGGTCTACATAGTAAGTTCCAGGGCAGGTAAGGCTACACAGGCAGACTTTGTTGATTTATTTTAAAAAACTATATTCCTAATATCTAACTCAATTTACTTTAGTATTTATGTAAACTGATCGATTTATCCATGTACTTTATATGCTTTTTATTATAGGAATGTGTTAGAAAAAAAGATTTAAACTTTTCCAGGTAAACGTTAAGTATTCTTTCTTTAAAACTTGTGTGTTTCACCACTTGGTTGTTTATTAATAAATAAGCAACTATCTCTTCTGTCTTGTAATATCTTTTATGCCTGTTTGTATTGATTCATTCAATAATATTTATTGAAAGCTCATTTTGCCATTCACTGGTTGACAAATTAGGAATTTTAAGTTGTAGAGAAAGATCTTTCAAGAAGTTTGCAACCTGTTTGACATAAAAAAGCTCAAAATAAATTTCTATGTTTAGTCTTTCTTCAGTATGAGCAAATTAAAATTGCTAGTAGGCCATTTCTGTTATCTGAGAACATATAATTAAAACTTTTGTGTGTATATATGTTATGAAGTTATAGCAAAGCAAATAAAGTACAGGTTGTTAATGAGATGAAATTTTAAAAAGCATGAACAACGGTGCTCAGATAGTATCAGATTGATGGGCTAATATCAAATGAGCCATTGAGCAGAACAGGGAAAGCAAAATGCCTACACCCAAGTTACAAATGCAAATGATTAACAGTCTCTTCCCCTTTACAAAACTGCCAAGTTTCCTTTTGTGATGTTTGATTTAAATACTTTTATTCTGTATAATTTTCTTCTTTCCAAAATGCTTTACCATTATCACATCTATTTAAAAATAGCTACCATCAGCCTTCCATTCATTTGATTCAATGATCACTTTTAGATCATTGTGATTGAGAAGTTAGGGTAATTATACAACATACTTAAGTCTATACATCTATTTTGGACCCCATTGAAGATAATACTTCACATTTGTGAAGTTGTTCTTAGTAAAAAAAAATATATAAATCCCCATTAAATTGTCTTGGAATCTGCAACAAAGCTGGGAGGCAGAGATACTGAGTCAGTGTCCATTCAGAATATGGCCATGGAAAGAGCTAAAAGTCTCTAATTCAGTATTCCTGAAAACACTCTTCATCATAGAATCATTTTTCACCTATTTTCAGCCCCCTTTCTTTAACTACCATTTCACTTTCCAGTCACTGTCCTTTCAATGTATATATTTTCTATCGTTGGCTAAGTAGGATAGTTCTGCAAACATCAGAGGTCTTAATATAATGACTTTGTGTATTCTTTGTTAAACCTACATTCATTCATACTCTGAGCAAAGTAATTTTGTACTATTGTGTTTCTTAAAGCACTACGTACCTACTGTTGTGCCCAAGTTGCTATAGAGCAATTTCCGTACAAAATAACAACAACTCCATAAGATGCAAGCATTCCCGCCACATGAGTGCCTACAGGCAGGGCTGTAAATAGGCCTGTTAACTCAGGGGCTTCATCTGTTTGCTGCTTTCCAAGAGACAGCGGAAACATTACTATAGGACTTCTATTTGTCTTCCCTCCCCAAGCACCCATCAGTGAGAACCATTCTGGATATCTGTGATGCGCCTATGCACACCAGCATTTGCTGAGTATTAGTATCACGTGCAAATAACCAAACTGGTTTCACAAGTTCAGTGTATAATTTGCACAGTAGTGATTCGAGCACATCTGGATGCAGTTGCAGCATTCAATCGTTCTGAGAAGACAAAATAAAATCAAAGTGTTGTCAATTAACCTTTCTAAAGATCTCACTCTATTTTTTTTAAAAAAATATGAAAACATAGCCCATGTCTGTAATTACAATATCTGCCAGGTTATGGTAGGAGTTTGCAAGTTCAAAGCTATAGAGATAGAATTGATTTGATAGAGAAAGGATACAAAAATCTCAAGGAGATTCCTTAATACACCATAACAAATATTAATCATAGGACATTGAAAATACTTCTCTCAAAATTGTGCATATGTATTTTGGAAAACAGCTGATTAATCTGAAGTTATAATCTATCTTCTAGGTATTACCAGTTCCAAAATGAGGCAAACATGAGTTGGGAATTGTATACATGTGCCAATTTTTTTTCTTTTTTCTTTTTGTTTGTTTTTGAGACAAGGTTTTTCTCTCTGAGGCCTTGTCTGTTCTGAAAGTCACTCTGTTGATCAGGTTAGCCTCGAACTCAGAGATCTATCTTTCCAGAGTGCTGGGACTAAAGGCATGCACTACCACCACTGGGTTTGCAAGTTTATATTCCTAAAGTGGTTTAAATGGGCTAAGGCTCCAAAATATTCTACAGATTCATATATGAAGCAATCTAATTCCTGAATGTGAATATTTATAATTCTATTTAGAAAAATAGGATCTAATAGCATGTTTCATGCAATAATTGATTTTTCTCCAGGAAGCTCTATAGATATTTCTTTAAAAGCAAATGAAACGGGTAGATTTTATATTAATTTGTTAGGAAAATATGGTTTATTTCTTTGGTGGGGTATCTCTTATATATGCTGGGATATAGAAGTGCAAGGAAGTAGTTTGGGGAATAATTCAAATCGTTCAATGGGTTATTTTTATATTCAAACTCATCAGCAGTTGGGGTTTTTTCGTTTGCCTTTGGTCTTGTGAGCTGGCCTCACTCTGTAGCTTACAAAACCAGTCTTTGAGGAGTATTAGATCATAACGCTTGGGCATAATCAAAGGTTCAATCCTAATTTGATGACAGCATTGGATGGTGATGGAAACTCTAGGCCATGAGGAAGGCTATCAATGGGAACATGTACTTTGTGGTGTCTTTTTCTAATACCCCTCTCTGTTTCGCTTCCTCATCCTCTTCTTTCTCTTCCTCCTACTCCTTTATCTTTCTGGTTGCCTTTGAGGGACAACTTCTTCCATGAATTTTCAACTGTCATGATAGGCTGCCTTGACTCAGGTCTAAAAACAAGAACCAACTGACCTGAGGCTGTAGCTGTGTACCAAATTTCTTTGTTGACTTACATATTGTCACAGTGGAGACAACTAGCATCTGGCGCTTCTCCTTTGCTACTCTGTCACTAGAGTGCAGTTGTCAAGGCTGCAGGGACTTACAGAAAACAAGACAGTAGAGAAATGCAGAATGGACTTAGCAGATTAAAATATGTACTTTAGCCTCTTAGCTGCTTGCTTACAGAGGCCCAGATGCCTCCCTGAAAGCTTAACAGAAGGTGGCAAACTATTTTAGATCTTCATCTGTTCAGAAAAGAAAATGGAAGCATCCCATTTAGTTTATTATGTTTGTTTACTAAACTAAGCAGAGTGACAATCAGCTTCATAAATGCTAATGAAATGTTACCTTTCAGCTACGTACACATAATATACTAAGTGAAAGAAATTAAAACAATCCTAGATTTAGTGTGGATAGGGCTTAGATTATCAGATGTAAAATGTTCATTTTATACATATTTTATTACCTATTTTTTAGTTAAATGAACTGAGTTTTTGTTACACTTAATTATAACTATGCAATAGATTTCAAATACTGAATATAGTTAAAGGATATGAATCTTAAAATACATTTCAGTGATTATTAAAACGGGTTAAATGTCTCCTAAGAAAATCCAAAATAAATATTTGAACTGGGTATAAAATGACATAAAGTTAATCCCTGGTGATTATAATTAGTGTAAATATTCAAAATTCTCAGCTTAGATCTGCTTTTTCACAAAATTAACACTCTGGGAATGATGTATCTGGAGTAAGTAACTGAGAGAGAACGAAGACATCTGCATAGCCAGATGTGTCATCTACATTATTTGAAGCAATAGATATATAAATAGAATTAAAGATATCACAACTGGTTTATCTCTTATATTATAGCTAGTTTTATATCAACTTGACACAAGCTAGAGTTAGTTACCTGGGAAGAGGGACTCTCAATTGAGAAATTGCCTCCATAAGATAGAGCATTTTTTAGTTAGAGATTGATGTGGGAGAACCCAGACCACTGTGTGTAGCTCTGCTTCTAGGTCAGTGGTCCTAGGGTTTATAAAAATGCAAGTTTAGTAGGTACTCCTCCAGAGCTATTTTATCAGTTTCTGCTCCATTTGAATTTCTGCCCTGAGTTCTACAGAACTGGAGTTGTAAGCGGAAATAAATCTGTTCTTCCCCAAGTTATTTATTCTCATGATGTTTTATCACAGCAATAGAAACCCTAACAGAGATACCTTGTAACTAGATGTGAGTTTTCTAGAGTATTAACAGGGTGATATTTATTATTCAATGTATATACTGTATGACAGATACCAAGTCACAGAGATACCAAGGCTTAAAATGAGTGTGTTTCTTAAAGACTTTCACAGCCTAGTAGGTCTAGGAATGTTTACCAGATAACCATTAAGCATGTGTACTGCTGTTGAGGTCCATGTACTCAGCAGACATTTGGGCCTGGTTTGATTGTGTCTTCCAAAGGTTCATACACTGAGTGGGACCTTAGTGCCAGTGTGGCAAAGTTAAAGTGGGAAACCTTTACAAAATAGGGTTAAGTAGAATTAAATCATGTTGGGGAGGCATCATCCTCATGAACGGATTAACACTGGTCTCATGGGGTGTGACGATTCTCATGTTAGTGAGTTATTATGAGGGAGTCCCCTATGCTATTAGCCATTTTAGTGCTTGGCTTGCTTCCTTCTCAGTTATGTACTGTGTTATAACATAGCCATGAGGGCCTTCTCAGGGTGCCAGTGCCATACTTTCTCTACAAGAATCAGGAGCTAAATAAACATTTTACATTATAAAGTGCACTGTCTGGGGTATTTTATCACAGGAAGGAGACTACCGAGTTTGCTAGAGGACTATAATACTTGCCTCAGAAAGGTTGAGAAACACCTCCCTCCCCACCCTACCTACCACTGATGCTTCCCTTTGGATAATGAAAGGACTTGTTTAGCATAAACAAACAGGATCTGGAGTAGGCTGCTATGAGGTTGGGGAATTCCTTAGTATGACAAGAACAGAGTTCATTTAGGACAATGATAGACATGACTTTCTGGCACGGGTTCATGCACAGATGGTCTTAAGAGCCACATGAAAGTAGGTTTCTTCATGGAGATTGGAGAACTATATGGTCAGCTTCATCTTTTGCAATGTGTCTGAATGATTGGCCTAAAAGCAAAGCCCAGGAGTGTCAGATGCACTTAAGCCGGAGAGAAGCAAAGAAGCAGTCGTAGATTGACCTCAAAGGTGTGAGCAAAAATACATGGAATCAGCTGGGACCCAGCAGCTGTGAGCCAAGTGAGAGAAAAATAAAAAGGCACTGGAAATGCATAGAGAGAGTCATGCAAATATAAATCAGACAGAAGAGCAACCTCTTACAATTATAGCCTTCTTAGCAGAACTCATAAGGAGGGAAACATAGGATTTAACACAACTTCATTCTCTTTCTTTCTTACCATCTTCCTACAAGCTGTCCTGAACAGGCCTACAATTTACACTCTCAGAGCTCTGTAGACTATAAGACTCAATGTCTCACCAGCTCAGTTCTCTGGTGTATTTTATAAGGGTGCTACTAGCCCTATTAGTTCAAGGGCCCACCTATATGACTTCATTTCATCTTAACTACTTCTTACTCTTAGTATAGTCACTCTGGAATTGGGGATTCAACATTTCATAATGGGAGTGTATTCATAGTCTGTTGTATCTACCCACATCTAAACTGTTAAACAGTGAAGCCAATTATACTACGAAAATCAACAGCTACTTTGAAGAGGCTTCAGAAAATTCTATCAAATGTGAAGCTTCATTCTATTTGTAGCTGAGTATTAAGTGAGAGTATATATGCTACTGTTTTTCTGTAGAGAAATTTCAATCCAGTAACATGGCTGCTCTGTCAAGGGATCACATCCAAAGACCTAGGTCTGTGTGATCCAGCTGGAATGCAGACATGCCCTTAGTACAAACCTTTAAGGTAAAGTTGGTTAGTAGAAAAAAGTAGCCATGTTTGAAAGTAATGTCTAATTAAGAGGAAAACAAAGCTATGAATCAGAGAAAGATTTGACAGAATGAGTCAGAGATAGAATATGCCTAACTCTCATAAGAATAACACATAAAAGAAAAGCTATTTAAGAGCAGCACAGGGAGAGAGAGAGAGAGAGAGAGAGAGAGAGAGAGAGAGAGAGAGAGAG